>JAWDGP010006482.1:385000-395000 GCA_033675545.1 Elysia crispata
ATCAAAGTGCATCTTATCCTACCGTATCTCATCTCATCCCAATCAAAGTACATGTAATCATGCCGTATCTCATCTCATCCCAATCAAAGTGCATCTAATCATACCGTATCTCATCTCATCCCAATCAAAGAGCATCTAATCATGCAGTATCTCATCTCATCCCAATCAAAGTACATGTAATCATACCGCAACTCTTCTCATCCCAATCAAAGTGCATCTAATCATGCAGTATCTCATCTCATCCCAATCAAAGTGCATCTTATCCTACCGTATCTCATCTCATCCCAATCAAAGTGCATCTTATCCTACCGTATCTCATCTCATCCCAATCAAAGTGCATCTAATCATACCGCAACTCTTCTCATCCCAATCAAAGTGCATGTAATCATACCGTAACTCATCTCATCCCAATCAAAGTGCATCTAATCATACCGTATCTCATCTCATCCCAATCAAAGTGCATGTAATCATACCGTAACTCATCTCACCCTTATCTAAGTGCATCTAATCATACTGTATCTCATCTCACCCCAATCAAATGGCGTCAAGTCATATTAACTCATCTCACCCCAATCTAAGTGCGTCAAATCATACTGTATCTCATCTCATTGAAGGGCGAATGCCACCGTCCAGAGACGGCAGTAAAAAAGACGCAAGTACGCCAGGAGGCGGAAGTCCGGCCAGAGCGGAACGAGGTCCGAGCCGACACCCCAACCCCCTGGAGCGAGTCTACAGGGAGATCGCCATCCTCAAGAAACTGGACCACCCGAATGTTGTGAAGCTGGTCGAGGTTTTAGACGATCCGGACGAGGACAAGCTTTACCTCGGTAAGTTGGGATAAACTTTTTATGTTCATAAGGAAGATTGTATTAACTTGGTTTGGTTTGGATAATATTTTTGCCCGTAGTGCTTATGATATGGTTGTTAGTTTCGGTAGAGCAAAAATAGCTTTACCTCCGTAATTTGGGTTAAGTATATAATTATTTATGTTGGTAAGTTAAGATGATTTTTATATTGATAAGAAAGAAAACCATTACCTTGGTTGGTTGCGATAAGATTTATTCCTGGTTGCCAAACATTAGATTTTTTTTTGGTAGGGCAAGAATGGCTTCCCCTAAGTAAGTTCGATATTCATTCTCTAACTATGCACAAGCTTAGATTTATGAAAAAGACGATTACAATACCAAAGTAAATTTTGGAAAATTGGGGCATTAGAGGTGAAGTATCATCTAAGCAGTTTGAAAATTAATATTATTGTGATCAAACTTTATTCAGGAGACAAATATGAGCTTTACCTTGGGAAGACAGGATGAGTCTTGGCGAGGACCTTCGGTTCTGATAAACTTTGAGTATTTGTTTTATTTTGGTACATGAGAATAAACCTTAACCTGAAAAGTTGGGCTTGGTTTTGAAAATTAATCTAGCTTAGAAGATTACTACACAGCTTTATCATAGTATATAAGGCAATTCGTCTTTCATAGATAAAGATAAACCTTATTGCATTAAGTCATGATTCAGTTTCCTTGAGGGTGATCTAACATAAGTTGTTTAGAAAAAGCTCAGAAAAAGCTTATAATAGTTGCGGCAAGGGTTTTTGTTTTTCAAACGATAACATTATTACCATACTCTCGTTCTATCTGTTCCCTCTCTCTACTTCTTTCTTTCTTTCTTTCTTTCTTCTGTCTCGCTCTCTCTCTCTCTCTATCTCTCTCTCTCACTCTCTCTCTTCACTTTCCATTATTTAATCATTAGCCATCTTCCTTCATCTTTCACTTTCTATCTCTCTTTCAATTTTTCACTTTCCTTCTCCTTTTCCTCTCTCTCTCTCTCTCTCTCTCTCTCTCTCTCTCTCTCTCTCTCTCTCTCTCTCTCTCTCTCTCGCTCTGTCTCGCTCTCTGTCTCTCTGTCTCTCTCTCTCTCTCTCTCTCTCTCTCTCTCTCTCTCTCTCTCTCTCTCTCTCTATCTCTCTCTTTCTCTCTCTCTCTCTATCTATCTCTCTCTTTCTCTATCTCTTTCTCTCGCTGTCTCTTTCCTCTCTCTGTCTCTGTCTCTCTCTCTCCCCTCTTTCTCCCTCTCTCTGTCTCTCTCTCATTCCTTCTTTCCCGCTCTAACCTCTTTTCCCTCTCTCTAGCTGTTTTCCCTGGTTCACCCACTGGCCTACTATTTCTAACCCTGATGTTATCATAGCCCAAAGTTTACTGTCGGCAAATACTGGGTAATGCACATCGTAACACCCTGTAAGCGAGAAGCGACTAGTAAGCCCTTGAGTCGATTTCGATGTTCCATCCTTGTCGCGAATGCATCGCTCTGAGTGAATCATACAATCGATAAACTATGATTAATTTAGCCACTTTAGTTCATCTCAAGGAAAATGGTTTATTGGTCTTCTGGTTTCGTGAAAAAATAAATTCATAGGCTACGGAAATGATAACGCTAGACCATTTATGGTCGACTAGGCTTATAAAAGGATGAAACTGATCGTGATCCCCGCGTAAAATGGTCTTAAGTCTTCTTCAGACATTAATGAATTTTCCCTGATCAAGAGAATTTATACTCCTGAGCCGGCTATCAAACACTTACATCGACATCAGCACAGATTATTAGTCTTTCTTCAATTAAGCATCCCATGACCTCCGATTGGTGAGTCCAGGATCTCATCTTCTCAGCCCCTCCCTTGCCCCGTGTGGGTTTGTCTGTGCTGGCCAAAGGGCCCGATATACTAATCTTCTAGTTTGAATTATCCAGTTACTGATCTTTTCTTTATGTCTTTTGGAGGAACTATCAAGCTTTACTTTTTAAACATTTTTTGTACAATTCATAGTTTTCCATTTGTATTTATGACAAAAGTAAATGTTTTGTGAGGTAATAACAAAGAAAGGCCATCACTGTCTTAGACAGTGATCTTTTTAATTGTTTTCTTATTTTTTTTGTGTGTGCAAAAAAAGTGAGGCACCTCAGAGATTGAGAGTGGATGTGGGTATGGTGTAATTATTTGAATAGACAGATTTCTTTAATGTTTTTCTTCTCTTATTCGATGTTAAAGGAACAAGTTGAAAGTTAATTCATTAATTTATTTCTCCTTCCACAGTCTTTGAGCTGGTTGAGCGAGGGTGAGTATGGTATAAGCTATGTTTGTAACTGTGTCTTTATCTTCTGTCTGTAGCTCTATGTGTATGTGTCCTTGTACCTCTTACTTTCTTCTTCTTCTTCTTCTTCTTCTTCTTATTATTATTATTATTATTATTATTATTATTATTATTATTATTATTATTATTATTATTATTATTATTATTATTATTATTATTATTGTTATTATTATTATTCTCCTTCTTCTCGCTGTCTCTCTCTCTCTCTCCCTCTTTCTGTTTCTGTTTCTGTTTCTTTCTTTTACTGCCATAACTCTCTCTATCAAGCTCTCTCTTACTCTCTTGTTATTTATCTTTCTCTCTGCTTGGATATCTATCGATCCACATGTCTATCCATATATATATATATATATATATATATATATATATATATATATATATATACACACCTCTCAAAGCATCTATCTATCTTTCTGTCTTTTCCATCCTTTTCTCCACACTTGCTTTAGCTATTCCTCTGACCTTTTTTTTTTCTTCTTTTGGTATATTATTAATTTTATAAATCTAATTTTTATCTGTCTCATGAAGTATATTTTTTTCTTTATTCAGTTTTGGGTTCATCTGTAATATGCAGAGAGAGAGACACAGAGAGAGAGAGAGAGAGAGAGAGAGAGAGAGAGAGAGAGAGAGAGAGAGAGAGAGAGAGAGAAAATGAATTGCATCCTAAAGTTTAACCAACATGATTGTTGTTACATACTCAGAGCACTAGCCCTTAATATTAGAAGCAAAGCCATATCACTGGTCACTGCTTATTCTAAACAAGCGAAGAACAATAGGGGAGAGAGAAGTATAAAGTATACATTGCCTAAAAAGAGCATGCCATTCCTATCTCATAATGTTTATTACTATTTATCTAATCTATATAAATTTCGTTGGAGAGCATTGATAAACGACAAGTTATTTAAAACCGGGAAGTAGGAATTGTAAACGAGAAGCACCATCATTATTTTTCTTCCCTGTTGCGCAGCATTCCTAAAACCTGCCTACAACAGAGCACCATTTGCGCAGCATCTCTTAAAAAAAAAAAAGCCAATATTGGCGAAAAATCCAGCAGCTCCATGTTACTTCCGCTACACTGTCTCTCAATTTGGCTTCTTTTTATTCGTGTTGGCCTCTGTGTGCCAGGTACTCTAATAATGCACTTCCCGACCCGATTGATCAAACAAAGACGCCTGTGGTTATCAGCCGAAATTGAAAAAGCAGGTTGGCAACGCTAGCCAACAACTAACAGTAACAGAGTTAGTCATAGTTACTGCTGGGTGCCATTGCTCTTCTCTCCAAAATCCAACAATTATGTCACCCAAATTAAATTTAAGCCATTCTTGTTTTTACTAGATGATTATGATTTAAGAGAGAAAATCTCCACTTTGTACATCAACTGCTGTAGCTCTATTTCTGAGATTCTTCGAACTTATCAACCTGGTTTTTTTTCGCTACTGTTAGCATTGTCATTACTTTTCCAGAATATCAATATTCAACATAACTTTTTCGTGCAAAACGGGTGCGCCCACGGGCCAAAAATAAATAAATAGATAAATAAAAGAGATCCTCGAGTCTGTTTGTATGAAAAAAAATTTGGGTCGTCAGTGAATGGCTTTGTTAGAGAGATAAGAGGAACCGCATATAAAGACGGAGATTATCATTGTCTTCCGGTGAATCAATCAATGAAAGTGTTCTTTTTCTTTAGCTAGGAGGCTCAGCTGTTCACTTCTATAGACTGACACAGAATCCTTTTGGCTTAAAGTGTTTAATTCGTTTTTGTTGTTGCTTTGGTTGTTGTTATTGTTGCTGTAGTTGTTGCTATTGTTTTAGGCTCCAATCTTTATGGAAAAAGGATTTCGTGACGGGCACTTTGAAATTTCTTGTATGGTATTATAACTGCCTTCACTATAAATTTTATGATAACCATCACAGATTTTGTTTCGCTTGTTTTGTTATTTTTTTATTGTTTATGTTGTTGTTGTTGTTGTTGTTGTTGTTGTTGTTGTTGTTGTTGTTGTTGTTGTTGTTGTTGTTGTTGTTGTTGTTGTTGTTGTTGTTGTTACTATTATTATTATTATTATTATTATTATTATTATTATTATTATTATTATTATTATTATTATTATTATTATTATTATTATTATTATTATTATTGTTGTTGTTGGTGGTGGTGCTGGTGCTGGTGGTGCTGGTGTTGCAAATATACTATAAGCGTTATTGTTGAAGTCCATCATCATCGTCACATTTCCATCAGCATCGTTATCAATGTCATTGTCATCGGTTCCTATGCACCATCGTTACTATAGTAATTAAGTTCCAAATATCTTGATGATTATCTTCTCAATCGTTGTCAACGTTTTAAGCATTATAATAACCAGCGCTTTTATCATTATCCACACTCTTCCCAGAATCTTTATTATCATCGTCATTATCAATCATCCATCATGATCATCAACATCAACATTATCACTATCATCAATATTTTACTCACAACACCACTATCATCCATATGTTCAATATCACCCTCACTAAAACCACAAACACACACACATGACGATAATTTTTTCCACAGCAGATCACCATCGCAATTTATAAATCTGCGTTCTCGAAAAACACCACGATTTTTTTTTATTTTGACCTATCCTTTTCCTTGCCTACTCACACACAGAAATCGTTCCACACAGACGTCATTTCTCTCGTAGAACTTTTTCTAAGTTCGAAAATCTTGCGGTCGATTCGTGAAGGAAAGATCAGCTAAAATAATAAAAACTTCGATCTATCCAACAAACTGATAATACTGCTGTAAGCAACATAGCGGTTCCATGGCGAGATGTGGGTATCTTAGCGACGACGCATTAACACCTCATCAACACCTCCCTGGTCTGAGGTGGTCACTGGTGGGTGAGGCACGGTCAGTGCTCGTTGGTCGGCAGTCACGTGCGCTCGAGCAGAGAAAGCTTGGGCGGAAATAGAGGAAGAGAAAAAAAAAGAAATAAGAGAGAAAAAATAATGGGGTTATAATAAAGCGTTATAATAATAAATGATGATGATGATGATGATGATAATAATAATAGTAATAATAATAATAATAATAATAATAATAATAATAATAATAATAATAATAATAATAATAATAATAATAATAATAATAATAATAATAATAATGATAATAATAATAAATAATAATAATAATAATAATAATAATAATAATAATAATAATAATAATAATATTAATAATAATAATAATAATAATAATAATAATAATAATAATAATAATAATAATAATAATAATAATGATGATGATGATAATAATAATAAAGTAATAATGATGATGATGATGATGATGATGATGATGATAATGATAATAATAATAAATGCAATAACAAAAATCCCTCTCAAAACAAAAACTGTGATAATTATTATAAAACGCATGGCAAAGACGGTGATTAAACTATAAAAGCCAATGTAACATGCTCACAAATTAATAAGCCTTATTCCAGAATTAACTGATTTTCAATATTATGAAGAATCGTTAGCTAATTTTTCAAGATCCAAATCTGTTATGTTAAAGATTACTTATAATATTTATTATCGTACTTGTAAAAGCGTAGCTATAAATTCCCGCAAGGCAGTTCACATTAAAAAACATTTTTGCAACTAGTCTTAACATTCTAATAAGCATTTAAAGTGATCTTAAAATACATTAAGAAAGTGCATGCAGAACTAGCTGATCTCCCATAATTTCCTTTAATAAAGGCAAATTATTTTTTCTTTCCAAACTGTAAAACCAATCATTTCTATTTTTTGAGTTTGAAAAAGAACGCTTTTAATTTGAAAGCGAATATGTTTCGTGTGCATCTGATAATTACTGACGGTTCTAAGGGGATGTGAAGTTTTGAAGGTACTCGTTTTCATAAAATTATCTAAAAAGAAAAAAAAAATCGCGGTCATGTAATTCATCGCTTGCCCTAAGGTTTTCCATGTTCGTACGGCGAGGGTTTGGGTCTCTCTTTTATTAGTTTAGTATGGTTAAGTTTCATTTCGTGTGTTTTGAGCCAGCCTGGTGGAAAATTGTTTTTTGTTGTTTGTTTTACACATTTTTTTTTTCAATTTACATGCAAGATAATTCATAAACTTTCTATTGTCGTGAATGAGCTGTAGGCCTAACCCAAATAGTCACATTTCGAATCGCTTAATCGGAATCATCAATGAACAACCTGGTCTCCACAGATAATATTTTACACTGTAGAGATCCAATCGCGATCTCAAAGGAATGTGCATCATCATTTCATGCGCTCATGTTGTGTTAATGGCCGTGATTTGCGGTTGATTATCGCTCGCATTGTAGATCGGAGTGGTCAGGCTGTGGTGGTGATAGGCCAGAACTGTTTGGTCTTGTTCTGTAGTAATCAACGTTAACACTGCCATAGCAGGCCAGTGTCCTGAAGGAAGATGGATCTAATTGTTGATCAGTTGATTGATTCGTGGATTTATTCATCGATTGATCGGACATTCGATTAATTGATGAGTTGATGTAGGGACAAACTGGTTGATATAACTTGTCTATTAAAAGGTTTTCCCAGCACCGTGACTACAATTCGAAATAACATAAATACCATTACCTACATACGGTCAACTATTAAGGAAAAAAGAAAAAAAAAAGACGAAAAGAAGTACGAATATGCGAGAGAGAGACGGAGAAAAGTAAGGAAATGCATGGGAATAACCAGAGAATATGGGTACTTTTGTTCTTGTGTTGCTCTTCACATATGTGTGATAGAGCTGACACCATGTAAGTCATAGACACGGATATTTCAGTTGGTTCGGACGCATCGCCAGTGTAGCAAGTATAAGTAATATTACATGGTTTCAACTCAAGCTGGAATTTTTTTTTTCCACAACAGCAAGTGGTGTGAGATAAAAGTTTGAGGCTTTGCTTTAAAATAGTATCACAGTCCTACAGCGGATTTGTTGGACTCAATGCCCGCCACTTACAAGGCTGTTACAGTTTGCTGTTCTGTCGGTTATACTTACCATTATGATGGATACAGACAACATTATTGTCTCTTTCTAGAGCAAGTAAAATCATGAGCAGTAGGAATTTAACGAACTATCGCAGCCCAAGCCCTAAGGATACTTTTACGATTGTCGGGAAGTTATTTTACTCTTATTAATGCGGCCCAAGTTATACCGGTGTGTTAGATGTATTGACCATTACCAGATGTTTCATACACCTTTTTTTTTTTTTTTTGTCATTCGGTCTTGTTTTACCGTCCCTTTTCATTCCTTCCATGATTCTTGTATTTAGAATTTGCTCATCTTTTCCTGTTTCTTTGTTATTAGTGAAGTGATGACAGTTCCATGCGATACTCCATTTACTGAGGAGCAGTCGAGGAGATACTTCGTCGATATAATTCTTGGAATCGAATACTGTAAGTGTATTATATATCACACGTAAGATATCAGTCCCTTTTGACAAAATATTGAAACAGTTGTTTTTTTTTGTTGTTTATTTTTTCCAACCATTTGATTGAAAACGCATGTCTATAAATAATTATTTTCTTGTACTTAGCTGATTGTCGAGCGAGTGTTACTCTGCTAGGTAAGTCTTTAGAGTCACCAGAACTAGAAGCACATGCAATCTCCGTGTGGGACATACACTTTAATATAAAAGACGGTCAGATTGTCAAGCTATCCTCTCATTATCTGTCATGGAGTAAGAGGATTTTTCCTGTGGCTGTGTTGTAAGATATACCCGCAGAGACATTCTTCGCGCAGTTGATTCCCCATACCTTCGGCTATTGAGTGTCATGTCTCATTTTTTCAGTGCCACTTTGCCCGATGGGGGCTTGTTTTATGTGCAGTGCGAGCATGGGATCGTCAGTGTTGTGCAGTGATTATATTAACCTATCAAATAAATTTAGCTAAGTTGGCAGCGGGCAAGTGCAGAAAACTAAACAAAAATTAGCCTTTTTATTAATAGCTCTGAATTGCGTTTATTTCTCTTTTTCTTCCAGTGCATTATCAGAAGATTATACATCGCGATGTTAAACCTTCCAACCTTCTGTTAGGTGATGATGGACATATCAAGGTGAGTATGTAATTATGTGTCTTTACTATTAGGTTCAAAATTAGGGTACATTGATACTTTTAAATTTGACACAACACAACACAGAGACAGACTTGAGGGCACCACTTTTGGCGGATTGGTCTATACAATTCTTCAGTCAATCAATCAACCAAGCATGGGTCACTACCTTCAAAGAGCACCGGCCTGACTGGGAGAGCGCTTTGGTTTACAACCAATCAGTGACCATGGCCAACACTCTAGGTTCTAGCCACAGTTAAGAAGAGTGGACGGAGTTGATAAAATTCAAGGAAAAAAGAGAATGGGGAGAATGGGGAAGGAGAGTCGGATTATAACGTTGCTAACATGTCCTTAAATGTCTAAAAACATGCACTTTATTATAGGGTACAACTGTTAACAATGTTTGGATTATATTTAAATTATTACTTAATATTCTGATAGTTTATGACGTAGATGCAAATAGGAATAGTAATATAATTTTCGTAATATCCAGTAATTTCGTAAGGTAAATATACACGGGCAACAATAAATTACCGCGAAGCACCTTTGGGCATTTTTTTCCGCTGAAATGCTTAGCCTCTTAGAAGCGTTTACAAGGAGAGAACACAATTAGCTGGTTTCTCACTTTGTCAGAGTTTTTTTAGTGTTGGTGATATGGCTGTTGCCATTATTAAAAAAAAATTAGTCTTAGTCACATACATCAATTGTTATTTATATAATTATCACGATGATCGTTGCACTCCAGGGTCTGATTATAATCGGGTCTTAACTTTCTTTCTCACCT
>JAWDGP010006482.1:397500-505000 GCA_033675545.1 Elysia crispata
ACTTCACAAGAAAATACTCAAAGATGACGTCCGATTCCCTGACACGTAAGGATAGCCTAAACTGACAGAGCTGAACATGAAATTATTTGATGAAAGCACTGGTCTTTTTACATGTCTAACAATACCTTGACAGACAGAGATGAGACCCAAATTCTTTAAAAAAATATTTTCTAACTTCGTTTTTATATATTACCTGTTCTGAAAGGTGTAAAAAATTACTGGTTAATGTCTTTAATGCTGAAAATGAGAAGTAAAAAAAATGACAGATTGGGACAAAAGTGATTTACAGTCAAGTCCGTTTATTTTGAAGTCATTGAGATAAAAGAATGACTTCGAATTATCCGAAATTCGAATTATTAGAATACATAGCGAAAGAGAGTAAAATAAAATGTGGATGTCAGATCTGGAATGTCATACTGGTGTGTGCAGGGAGCACAGCACTTTTTGCTCTGTCTTAAAAGCCAGGAAAACTGTTTTCAGAATAGAAAAAACTTTCCAAGACGGCTTCGAATTAACCGCATCCTTCTTTCAAACTAACAGATATTTTTTAATGAAGTTTAAAGAGAGAAATATTCGGTAAAATTAAACGACTTCGAAGAATCCAAGAATTTGACCCATCAGGATTCGAATTATTTGGACTTGACTGTACTTTCCTTCAGACCACCGCTATTGGCTGTCTAACTTGATGGATGTTTGAATCTGATTCAATGATCCAAGTAGCCTTTTTTGTATAATTTTGTTATTTTTTTAGGTGAAAACATAATGTTTTCCTCTTTGTGCAGGCCAAGAATAAGCGACTCACTCAAAGATCTTATTCTCCGAATGCTTGACAAGAATCCCAGTACTCGTATCACATTGACTGAACTGAAGGTAATCTAGAATTTTTTTTCTCATCTTAAATTGTTCATCAAGTATGTGTCACATGTTTTTCAAAGATGAAGATAATATTTTGTTTGTTCCATTATACTTTAGAGCCATCCAGCACATGTGAAAAACACAGTATGAATCAGTCTATTGAAGGCACCAACATCTGATTTTGATGCAATATTTTTTGAGGATGTTAAAAAGTTTATCCATTGAATTATATGTTCACAGCAGCTAGCTCTATTAAACCAAAATTCTAGAAAAAGAATTATAGACGTTTTGTCAACTTGTACAAAATGCTGGTTTTTAATCGTACCGCACCTGGCATAGTGTGTTCTAGGGCTGGGTGAAAAAATTGTCCAGAATTTTTTACATCACTGTGACGCATTGGTCTGAAGAATATGCTAGATGAGCAGGATTCATGTGTATTGAACAATGCAAAATTTGACTCAAAAACAAATATTTTTTTTTGGGGGGAGGGGGGTTTATAAAGACGTATGTTTACCTACAGTTAATAAATGTGTAAACTTTTAAGCTAGGCTGTATCTCTGTGATGTGAAAAAGAGTTTATACTACGTTATGTTAGTAATCAAGTGGGCGAGATTAAAAGTATTTTAGACAACTTCATCCAGCATTAGATTTGCCTCTTTAAAAAAAACCTAAAAAATTCTTTGTTTTCAACTTATTTTGGTTTAATTGCTTAACTAGGCTTGTTTACAACGGAAGAAAATTATGTAAAGATCAAAATTTTTTTTAGTTTTGTAGTGTGTTGTGTTGAATCGAAGATTTTGGTTTAACAGTGGATTAATGGATTACAGTATGAAGAAGGGGCAGAATAGATATAAATCTTTCTCTTATGCTTCATTGCTCCTTGCAGCTTCATCGGTCTCCTTCCTGACACACTGGGATTATCCAATAAAATTCATAATGATAAAATCCTCACTTTAAGCTCTTTTAGCAGCCTGCAACAACAAAACACATGACCATGCTTGGCGGTCATATAACATAAAAATTCGGCCGCAAACGAATTGGAACATCAAATTGATCCGTTAATTTCAACTATGAAGGCCCAATGTTTATGCCAGTTACCTATAGAAAGAATACTTATTTCTCTCTAAAAATAAGGTTAAATTTATTGAGAAATCAAGCCAAATTTAGCTTAGCTCTTTATCAGCCTAAATTTGAAAATTTGAAAATACAAGGATTTTTTCTTATAGAAAAAATAATCTGGGTAGATTTTTTTCAATTGATTTACAATATAAATAAAAATTATGTTCACCTCAACCAAGCTAACTCAAAAAGTTTGTTACTGATTGATCTAGATCCTTTCTTGTAGTTTGTTTGAAATTAGATGCCTACCTGCGTCTAGAAACTCCCCTCAGGTGTCTAAGCATCAGATTGTCATAATTAATAGTTTATAAAATTAGAAACATATTTCTTTTGTTTGATCGGGCCCATAATTTACCAAGCACTATTAGTATTTGTTACTGATATAAGTATTGTGTATTTAGTTTGCTTACTTTAAGAATATGTCATTACTGTTATCGTTATTGTTTATTTCTGGGAGGTTTTGCCCTTTGCATACATCAAGATATCATTTAATGTAAATATTTATGCTCTATTGTTTGAAGACAGATGATGTAATCTGTGAGATGTGTCTTTTTTAACAAGCTAGAAGTTATCATTCAATACTCAACGTGTAAGCTACATAGTAACCGAGTTTCCCTCAATCGTCTTGGTATCAAAAATTGCAATCATTTTCCTTTTCCTTGATCAGGTCCATCCCTGGGTTACCTGTAATGGTCAGTTTCAACTGCCCAGTGAAGAAATCAACTGTGAGTTGATCACACTTACAGAGGAGGACATGGAGAATGTGGTCAAGCATGTTCCGAAGATTGAGACCCTGGTGAGTAGATTGTCTCTGTGTTCATCACCGGATTTGTGTACTTGAGACACACTTTCTGGTCTACTTTTTTTCTCACGACAGATGGTATTTGGCAAGGTTTTTCCCAACCAATGATATGAATTTGCTCTAAACACATTTCTCATAGCAGATGGCTAAGCATTCACCACCCATATATGAAATCTATACTTACAGCGTTTTCCATGGCAGATTACCTTATAATGAGCTTTATGTACACATCTTGACTATCTTATCGCCAGTCACACCTTTACTCACTTGAGATGAAAACAACATCAGAGCTGAAAACTTTGTAAATGTCATGTTGGTAAAATTTTGTCAATAGGCCCAGCAATGAAAATAATGGACTGGAATAATTATACCATTACCTTTTGATTTATTTAAAGCAAAATCTAAATTGTTTCATCACATATTTTTTTTATGAAAACATTTAATTGCAAGTGAAATCTGAAGCATTGTCTCTATGCTTTTTTTTATATGTGGTGTTCTCTTTTCATCCCTAGATCATGGTAAAAAAGATCCTGAAACAGCGCTCCTTCCGAAACCCGTATATTGGGACGAGGCTCAGCGCCAGTGTCAAGGCAGAGTTCCAAAAAACTGGCAGATCCAACTCTGCACCCGAGTCTTTCAGTCATATCATGCGAAGGTTTGTTTAAAAATCAATATCTTCAGGCTAAATTAAGGATTCCATGGCAAATGCCTTATACTAGAATGGTGAAACTGATTTTTTTTCCAATATGTCGTTTTAATTTTGCCATCTTTTTGTGAGGCTTAGAACCATCAATATGAATAGTTTTGAAAGACCTTTTTCTGAAAGAGACTACAGACATGAAATTTTTTTCCTTTTTTTTGACAGAAAAGTTTCATAAATGGATGTAATGGAATCCTTCAAATATATGGAGTGAAAACTACCATCTAATTGCCACATAAAGGATATAACTTAAATCAATGATATATTTTTAAGAGATGCCTATAGCAGCTATGTCTAAGTTTTTTTTTTTAAATTTCAGAATAGGTCATGTCCTTATAATCAGATTGCTTGTAAGTAATTTCAGTTTGGAACAAGATTTTACCAAGTACTATCAAACTGTCAGTATTTATTACCAATATATTCATAGGTATTTGCTGTGCTTATTTTAAGAATTACCCATTACTGATATCTTTATTATTTTTTTTTTAAACAGAAAAGTATCATCAGATGCAAATATTGATGCTCCATTGTTTGAAGACAGCTGATGTAATCTGTGAGATGCGTCTCATTCAACAAGCTAGAGGTTATGTTTTGTTGCACAAAGTGTCAAGCTTCAAATTGCCCCAGACAGCACTTGACATCATACAAGAGTAATTGTTCTATAAGCGCTCCTTGCACCTATTGCAATAGAATCTTTTTAGTCTCAACTGACAAAGTTATGCATGCACTGGGAAGACAGAAATTTATGGTTTTGATGGGTAAGATCATGTTAAATGATCTAGAATATTCTTACTGAAAAATGGAGATTCTTTCTATACATAAAAGTACCTTCAATAAGAATGGCCATCTTAGTTCATAGTAAGTTCATGATTTTCTGAACATATCATCTGAGCTTAAAATTTCTCATAATCTGCTGTCATTCCCTATTCCACAGCAAATCAGCTCAAATCTACTAAATCCATTCATACAGGGCATGCAATTGTTGTATAACACAGATTGCTTCCAAAAGGCGGCTACTTTAATCTTTTTTTTTTAAGCACAGTATGTTTCAAAGAACAGGAAGAAAAAGGAAAAGATATGGATGGATAGAATTTTGATTTATTGTTTCTCTTGCAGCTTAAAAGGTGTGTATGTTCCTTGAGTAGCTGACAAATTTTGGGTCATTTTGTTCTATAATTTTTCTTCCTATATTGTCATTAAAATCATCTTAAGAAAGAAAGAATGAGCTAGAAATCTATATTTGAAGACATTTTGGATCTTTAAATATTTTTAGTAAAGTCTAACATGACCTTAATTAATTCTTAAATCCTGTATTCCATTTTAGTAATGACTTCTGACCTGTAATCTTAGTAATTAATTTAAGAACGAGAAATTGATATTTCCAAGGTCAGATGTTTTAAGAATTTTCTAAGATAAAGCTTACTTTTTTTTTTTAAATTTAATGTTAGAAAGGAACTTCAAAAGGATTGTATGCTGTAGAAAAACTCTTTAGGTTGAATCAGCACTATTGAAACTTTCAGTTTTTTGGGGTTTTTTTTTCTTTGCTTTGAATTTTGATTATGTGTATACTTATCTGTTGATTTGATCCAAAATTGTAAAATTGTAAGCAGAATAATGACTTCATATATTGTTTGCAGAGTTAGAAAAGAATGCAAAGCAGCTGGTGTTAAAAATGCATTTTTACCCAAGAAAAGTTTTTTACCTTAAAAATATTTTTGTACCTCCCTTATAGCAAGAATTTTTTTTTCATAAAACAGGATATTAAACTTCAGTCTTTTGATTATATAGATTGTGATTCATTTTCGTTCTTGGCTCCATACAATCAAACACTTTTGAAAGTACAACTTTTTGAGATATCGAAAAAATTAGGCTTCATCAGTAAAGCGATGTGAAAAATATAATTTCTTAAGAAGTTTAAAATTTACATGTATTTTTAGAATAGTCTTCATTGGATGGTTTAAGTGCAAAATTAAAGATAAGTAATCTTACATAATTTTACCGTTAAGACCCATTTCCCAACGCATTGTCTTGTTACCTCTGGTTACTCATGTATTTGCAATGATGTTGAATCACTTCCTTTCACTGTGTTGCCTTTAAGAATAAAACTTATTCTTCAATAATTGTTCTTTATGATCTGTATCTGTCTAAGATGAGAGAAAGAGAGGGTAGTAAAGGCTTTCATGTTGGGTGAAATAGTGAACTGTTTGCATGGTTGTAGTATCTATGTGATTAGAAATAACCTTGCACCAGCAGTGCAAAATGTTACACTCAATTTGTTTTTTGTTTACAATATTAAAGTAATAAAATTATTTGGTAAGTCCAATTGTAAAATAAGGAAAAGCACCATGTTTCTACCAAGATTTTTTGTTTAAAGATTTAAAAAAAAAAAACATGAAAAGATTTGTCACGAATCAAAACATTACTAATCATTTAGGAGACTTAATAAGAGATTGATTAGCAAAGTTCTCCCTGAAATATTTTGGCTTATGTGTCATACTTACCTTTGCTATTTTTATGATCACAGTACCAAGCACTGCCGTAGATTGAGTTTTTTCCCCTTTACAACTCAATATTTTCCTTTTTGCTAAATATTATCAAAGTTGAACTTATCTCTATTTCAAATCCCAATATTATTTTTTTTTAAATTTGAATATGTAATTGTTTTTCAATACACAGTTTTAAATAAGGCATAAAACCCAAATATAGATGTGGATATTTTGAAAATTCTTCTTGTGTCATTTGATTTGTTAGGACTGGTCTCACAATACTTCTTGATGCACTGCCTTCCTCTTGTAAAACCTTAACACTCTGCACTTATTGTTGCCTTTCCAGTGTATTTTGCCCCATTTTCTTATTAATACATGTGTCAAGACATGTTGCTTTTCTTCTTTTGAAAAAAATATTCACTGCCTGTAAAAATTTGCAATCGTCCAATCTTATTAGGCACCACATATATATTTGCAGAAAACTGTTTCAAACATATTTTTACCATGAAATGTACTTATTCTGTCTGACCATGAGTTCTCAAACAAGAGTTTTTGACATTCCTGTTGGAAAGATGACAAATATAATGAACTGATTGTAATTTTGTTTTCAATTAGATTTTGATTGATGCATCTAAATTTGATATGGGCGACATGCAAATCAGTTTCCGCGGGGGGTGAGGGGAGGGTTAGTGG
This sequence comes from Elysia crispata, assembly GCA_033675545.1. NCBI lineage: Eukaryota > Metazoa > Mollusca > Gastropoda > Plakobranchidae > Elysia > Elysia crispata. The sequence continues at coordinate 404,156 of JAWDGP010006482.1, forward strand.
GGGGCATCAGTTTCACTGCTCCCACTGTCTCAAACCATAGAAATCTTTATAAACTTTTCAAAGAATTATGATTAATATCATCCCCTACTTCGTGAAGATGGAGACATGCTCCTCATTTTGATTAAATAATGTAAAACATATCTTTATAATCACAAATCTGATAAACGTGTTATGGTTTTCACTCCAACACATGTGCACAACCTATATTTTACTGTTTTATATCAATTTGCAATTTGATAGCGTTTTTCATTTTGTTTTCCTCACAACATTTTGTTTTTCATAAAAATGTTTACATCAGAGAAATATACAGGAAAACGGTTGTAGAAAGATTTGACTTTCTCCTCTATAATGAGAATATAAAGGTATACCTTATATTTGAAAGAAATGAGAAAACAAACAAAAATTGAAACCCTCTGATTTTCTAGATATGTTGTTATAATTTGTAAAATTATGGAATATATTGCTGACTCATTTCAAATTTTGCTTACATCAAAACTGAGAATACCCTTCAAGAGTTGAATAAAACAGCTTAGATCTGAGTTATACAACTATGTTAGCATGGTCAATAGTATAGAGAATAATGCAAACAGCTTAAGTACAAAGATTAGAGTAAATTTGAAAGACTTTAACGTGGATCATATATATATTACTTGAAAAGATTAATTTATCCAGTGGATTTTAAACAATGGAGGTCTTTTCCCACTAACCACTGTAGGTTTGGCTGAATTTTGGATCCACTATCACTAATTGAAGCTTCATTTAAGCATGTAATTATGTGTCAAATTTATATATATTTTCAACAATGTCTCCAGTTTTAACAAAACATATTAGTACGTCTTGCAATAATGTAATACCCGCAAAATCTTGTAAATGATAACAGAACTGTATGCTGTCTGTCATTTTTGCCTTTCATTTTTTTCTATCCCTTTAAGCATACAGAGGAGCACTTTTCATTATTTAGCAACTTATTCTTTCCTCTGTCTTTGGTAAAGAAAATGTGTTGATTTTCTTTGTCTTCAGCTTGTGTTATCTTAATGTAAACATTCCAAAACTGTTTTGTGGACCTCCTTTTTTCTATGCAAGCCCAATCCGTACCCCAATACATATTACTATGCTGCACTGCCCTAGTATGAAGCATGCGTGTGTGATTTGAGAGACTTTTAAATGATTTTGTCAGATGAATCACAGGAAATATTCTTTTTTTTATTTTGCTTTTTGAGCCATATTTTTGCAGTCACTGTACAAAAATGTTTTTCCTGCACAATCCAAATTTTCAAAATGTACAAAGTGCTGTATGAATGGGATCAATATTAGTGGTTTTTAGCATGGTTGAACATGTGCTTTGGCTCTTTTGCATATAAAACTGAAAGTCATTTTTATTTTGATGAGATATAATTGCCAATATCAAACCTCTAGTGTAGGTTTTTACCATTTAGGGTGAGGAAGCACTATAAGAACTTTTTTTTTAATTCATAAAAAAAATTCTAGTTTTTTTTTAATGCGGTCAAAAATGCATTTGTTATTTATCATAAGGCCTGCAATCAATTTTAATGTAAGCTCTAATAACAAAGTTCAAAGAACGAAGATACCATTTTTTTGTTGTAACTACTGCAAATTTTTTTTTAAAAAGTAAACAGACAAAAATGTACTACAGTGCTTGTAATCTGTTGGAATTAATGTAGAAATATATTTATTTCTGACAATCCAACATAATAGAAGATAGACATACACTAGCCTGATCTTATTTGTTTTAGCCTACAAAATACAATTAAAATCAAGAGTAACACAGCTAGCAATCTAGAGGTACAATGATAATGATAAATTTTTACTGGAAAGCTTTCTTTTTTCTTTAGATCTATCTTTACCCCTTGAATAGTATTATCTAGATGACACTGGTTTTCGTATATAAATAGATACAACTTTTCTTTACAATTTGAGTAGCAATTTTTTATGGTTTGGGCTTAAATATATCTCATTTGCATGACATCAGCCCAAAATTTCATTTAATAACTAATGAACACTTTGAGTCAAATATAATTTTAAAATCAGCAGTTGAAGTTATTTTGCATGTTTCACTTTCTAATGAATCAAAAAAACTTACAAACAACCAAAATGAAGTCTACGTGAACTTTACTGTTATGACTATGCTTGATTTTTCAGTTGTTTATAACATGGGAAAGAAGGAATAATAAATGGAGCAATGCATCAAAAGAAATAATCAGAATATGTGGCGCAGTATTAAAATATTCGTTTTTCCTTATAAAAAAAAAAGAACAAAAGAAAAATGATGGTAATGACTCTGTTATATGGAAATTAATTACGTTTTTTTTTTTCTTAAGGCATTTGAAACAATATCTTGCCCCTCTCCCTCCTCAAAACGTATTATTACAATATGACTGAATGATTTTGCCACAGTAGTTCTGATTCAACCTTGATGTTAAACTCATTTATCATTTATATTTTTGGTTTTGTTTTTAACCTTTTACTTACAGAATTGTGACTGAATGATTACAGTGTGGATGAGGAGAGCTTAAAATCTGCTCATCGTCTTGAAATCAGCTCAAAATTGTGGATGGGGGGAGAAAAGCAAAAGAAAAGGCAAAGGCTTTGAAATTGAAATATCCGATTCTTATTACCGAATAATGCAATATTGATGGGCAGACAAGAACCGTTTTTAAACCTCAGTGCAGCTCAATTGTTCAACTAGATTTAAACTATTTTGTTGCGGCTGATTGTAAAATGTCAATGTGATACAAATGTAACTGTACTGTCTTTGTTATGAGACATTATTCTATAGAACCTTCACTCTTTGAGAAGATAAAAAGTGGTTAACCCAAACCCTCTAAAAATTTTAAGTCTAACTCTTTTGGGCTGATTTCTAGGCTTTGTTATGTTTCCCATACTTTTTGTAAATAATTTGGCATAATTATTTTGATGACAGGGTTTTCCAGCCTATGCTTCTTAAAGCACAAAACGAGAATTTATACTTAATGTATTTACATAAACTATTTTATATACCAACATACAGATTCTGTCCAAATATAAAAAAAAAAATGTAATAAAAGGAACATTTTAAACTCTTGTGTACTGTAAGTGTATAATATACAGCACTGTTTTGTTTTGTTGTGGTTTGGTTGTGTTCCCAAAATATATAGAATATGGTAAAACATTCAGTGGATATTTCTTTCAGTGCAATAAGGTGTAAATTAATACTATACTCCTGCAATGTAAATATTTTAGATTGATAGTCTTCCTGTCAAAAAAAAGACTATTGAAAATATCTGTAGAAATGATATAGTGCCACTGCTTTATTACAACCCATATAAAACTAATAACTTTGTTATAAAGGCAGTATAAAAGAGAAGATGGAATTAACAAAAGAGATAGTCCTTGTGGTCTAATATTACGAGCTGGCCCCTTGTGCGAGCAGTTGAGGGTTTCAATCCTCCCCGTACTCTGACTTCCTTGCAGAAGGATCTCTATTATTTCTCTTCTCATTGAACAATCAGCTGAGTTGAAGTTCACATCCCATCCCAACCTTCTGGAAGGTACGGTGAGTGCTCAGAGCGATGCATTGATTCTAAGATAATTGTACTAATCTTCTCATGAAAGATCGTTGGACTGTTCAGCAAAGTATTTAGTACTTGATGACCAGCCATATCATTGGCTTCTGAGAAGCAGTATTCTTTGTAAAAGATTTCCCAAGAAAGTAATTACCCAGTAGGCGTGAACTAATTATTGTAAAAGACTGAATGTGTTCATTGTTTTTTTGTTTACCCCGTCGGCCTCATTAACAAGTTCAGTTTAAATATTTCTTGACAGCGCAATCTGGTGCAAAATAGGATAAGGCGCTAATCTAAGCTCTCTAAGTACTACTTTTAGTATTGAAGAAAAACTAAACCTTCTTTCAGCTTATCATACCAGTCAACCATAAGCGATCGAATATTATCATCTTATTAATGAAAATGTGAATATTTACCTATGATTCCAAAGATTTAAAATTTAAAATAATTGCCATGAAAAGTATCTTAGAAAGGAATCTGATTTTATCTAGTAATTGATCATGGTGGCAAAATCAATAATTTATCGATGGTATGATTCATTCAGAGCAACGCTTTCGAGATCTGGTTGGAACATCGAAACTGACTCACAGCTCGAGGAGTCTCTCCCAGCTAGGAGTGGTATGAAGTGCACTTCTCAGTATTTGTTGACAGTAAACTGGCGGCTATGATAACATCAGGGTAAAGGTCACAACCCAGGGGATAAATCAGAGAATAGACTTGATGGAAGAGAAAGAGAGAGGGAGGGGAAGGGAGGAGGGAGCAGTAAAAATGGGTATAGGAGTAGATTACGGAAAGGAAACGGTATAGGCCAAAAGAGAAAGTGATAGAAAGTGACACAAATAAATGCAGAGGCAAAGATTCAGAAAGAAAGAGAGGACGAGAAATATATAATATATAGAGCGAGATATATTTTCCAGGATTGCCCCTCTATCAGAAAATTAACAGTAACATACGTGTAAATTTTTTGTACGAGGGCATATTGATAAGTTTTGCCTCCAAGTCCATAACTTTGGAAATAATGAAGACAAACAAATGATACTTACACCAAATGAAAGGTCATTTTATTTAGCACCAGATGACATATCATTTTTCAACATAATCACCGTCCCGTTCGATACAGAGCCGCCACCGACGGACGACCTGTTGGATGCCGTCAGCGAAGAAGTCAGCAGTCTTGTCTCTGCACCAAGAAAGAACAGCATTCTTCACATCTTCGTCTGTCTCGTAACGGTTGCCCTTGAGGTAATCCTTGAGTTTTGGAAAAAGGAAGAAATCGCTCGGAGCAAGATCTGGGCTATAAGGCGGGTGCGGTAATGTCCGGAGGCCTAAACGATCTAAAGCCGTGCGAGTTTCCAAACTTGTGTGAGGGCGAGCGTTGTCGTGATGGATGATGGTGCTTCTCACGATCTTTTGGGACAGTGAGGGGTGGTTCACACAGAATTTTTGGAACAAGGCAACACCGTGAATTCTACGAAATATGTGAACACACTGGAGAAACTGAAAGCGAGGTTGCGACGGGTAAGGAGTGAGAAAGTTTCCATCATCCATCACGACAACGCTCGCCCTCACACAAGTTTGGAAACTCGCACGGTTTTAGATTGTTTAGGCCTCCGGACATTACCGCACCCGCCTTATAGCCCAGATCTTGCTCCGAGCGATTTCTTCCTTTTTCCAAAACTCAAGGATTACCTCAAGGGCAACCGTTACGAGACAGACGAAGATGTGAAGAATGCTGTTCTTTCTTGGTGCAGAGACAAGACTGCTGACTTCTTCGCTGACGGCATCCAACAGGTCGTCCGTCGGTGACGGCTCTGTATCGAACGGGACGGTGATTAGGTTGAAAAATGATATGTCATCTGGTGCTAAATAAAGTGACCTTTCATTTGGTGTAAGTATCATTTGTTTGTCTTCATTATTTCTAAAGTTATGGACTTGGAGGCAAAACTTATCAATATGCCCTCGTATAACATTTTTTTGTTTTTTGAAGGGCAAATGCTGGATAAATTTGTGTTCAACTGGTCCTATGATAATTGATATAATTATGCATTTTAAAGCTCATACAGTGCTTTCGGATAATCAGAAATAGATGACCCTACGTTCCGCGGATAATACCATAATGTTAGTTATTAATTTTGGATTCAATGCTAAGAAAAACCTCACGATAAGAAATCTTGAGCTTTGATTACCCAATTTGTTAATCCAGCTCCCTCTGTCTTGTGGTTCATTGTCCTTAGTCTTTGGTGTGTAACGCTTTTCATCTGTTCAGTCTGCCCAGGATTTTGTTTCCTCAGCAACTGACTGATAGTTCGTTTTGAAAGTTAATATTCAGCAAAATTACTGTCTGTATAAAGCAACTCCTTAATGAGGATTATAATGAGAGGAGGGGAAGAGGTGGAAATAATGTCTCAACTGCAATAAGGACAATGTATTGTAGTCTCGATCTGTCCGGATATGATTCGTGCCCTTTTTTTTTCAAATCCATATTCATGTCCTTGCTTTTCCCTTTGTATATGAACATCATCTTATACATCCCATGAACTATTGTTTGTGGGTTGGGCAGGATGCTCCAAAACACGAGAATTGCATGCTGGAGCGGTCATTTATAGCTTTCCACTGGGATACCTGTCAAAGGTTCAGACGTGACATAATTGCACCTAGAATTGAGTCTAATTTAGCTTCAGATTTGGAATATTTAATGCTTTTTATCTCATTTTTACAGTTTTTATCATCTAGCAGTGATGCTCATAGCAAAGACAACAGAATGATGGTCAGTAAAAAAATCGTGATTTTTGTTTAAAACACAACTTTCAGCTCCTCTACAAGCGATGTTTTAAACTGATATATTTAATTCGTCTTTTCCCGTTCTAGTTTAAACTTGATTTAATATCAGTGTAAGCAAAAAGAACTTTTATAAAGATCAGCTCATTAAAAAAACAATTGGAAGTATGTCCTTACTTTGCGTTACGACCATAAAACATTCATGTTGTAGATATCATCGCTGTATTAATATTCTATGCAGTATACGCGGTCAACTGTTTTGTGATCAACGTGGAAAAGAAAAGGAAAAAGGTAGAACCTGACGACTGATAAAAAAAAAGTTATATTTGTGAACTAAAATTTAAGAGGAGAAATATTATGGTAACTGTATGTTAAAGACAGTATGTTTTTATTCGGTACTGAAAGTTGAGAGAATGTGATCGTGGAACAAAGTTAAAGAGAGATGGCTATTTAGCGGCGAAGAGAGTGGATGTGGTCATTCTGTGAGTAAGAGAAGTGAAGGTCGAGCGATTTAGGGGCAGAGATGGCGTCCTGGAAGTAAAGTGATTGTAGTCGATTAATGGAAGTAGACAGTGCTCTGGAAGTATAGAGAGTGTGGACACGTACTGAAGCTATAGAGTGGGTGTTAGCGCTCTGAAAGTACAGAGAGTGTGGCACGCACTTATGCTGTAGAGAGTGTAGTTGTTAAATGAAAGTACATACTAAAGTAGGAGAGAAGAACAGAAAGTGTGGTCGCGTAGTGAAGCTATAAAGAGTGTAATCGTATACTGAAAGTAGGGCACGTAAAGGTAAAGAGAGGATGTCCATGTACTGAAAGAAAAGAGAGTGTCACTTTCTGAAGCTAAAGACAGGGAGTCAATGTACTAAAAGAAAAGAGAGTGTGGTCACTTTCTGAATCTAAAGAGAGGATGTCCATGTACTGAAAGAAAAGAGAGTGTGGTCACTTTCTGAAGCTAAAGACAGGGTGTCCATGTACTGAAACAAAAGAGAGTGTGGTCACTTTCTGAAGCTAAAGGAAGGTTATCCATGTACTGAAACAAAAGAGAGTGTGGTCACTTGCTGAAGCTATAGAGAGAAAATTGTGTTCTTTTACTGAAAAAAAAGACAGTGTGGTCACTTTCTGAATCTATAGAGAGAGTAATCGTGTAATGAAAGAACAGAGAGTGTGGTCACTTTCTGAAGCTATAGAGGGATATTTCGTGTACTGAAAGAAAAGAGAGTGTGGTCACTTTCTGAATCTATAAAGAGGTTGTTCATTTACTGAAAGAAAAGAAAATGTGGTCACTTTCTGAAGCTAAAGAAAGTTTGTCCAAGTGCTGAAAGAAAAAAGAGTGTGGTCACTTACTGAAGCTATAGGGAGCCGGTTATTCATTTACTGAAAGACAAGCGAGTGCGGTCACTTTCTGTAGCTATAGAGAGGGTGTTCATTTACTGAAAGAACATAGACTGCGGTCACTTGCTGAAGCTATAGAGAGCCGGGTATTCTTTTACTTAAAAAAAGAGAGTGTGGTTACTTTCTAAAGCTATAGACAATGTGTTCATGTACTGAAAGAACAGAGAGTGGGGTTACTTTCCGAACCTAAAGAAAGGTTGTCCATGTATTGAAAGAAAAGACAGTGTGGTCACTTTCTGAAGCTAAAGAGAGGGTGTTCGTTTACTGAAAGAACAGAGACTGTGGTCACTTGCTGAAGCTTTAGAGAGCCAGGTATTAATTTACTGAAAGAACAGAGACTGTGGTCACTTTCTGAAGCTATAGACAGGTTGTTCGCGTATTGAAAGTACAGAGAGTGTGGCGTGCACTGAAGCCATAGATAGTGTGGTCGTGTCCTGAAAGTACAGAGAGTGTGGCGCGAACTGAAACTGTAGAGTGAGTGATAGTGCTCTGAAAGTACAGAGAGTTTTGCACGTACTGAAACAAGAGAGATTGTAGTCGTGTACTGAAAGTACAGAAAGTGTGGTTGCGTAGTGAAGCTATACAGAGTATTGCCGTGCACTGAAAGTATGGCACATACTGGCGGTAAAGAGAGGATGTTAGTGTACTGAAAGTAGAAGAGCTTTTGGTCGCATACTGATGCTAGAGAGAGTATGGTGGTGCACTGAAAATACAGAGCGTGTGCTCGCGTGTGCTGAAGAGAGAGAATGTGGTCGTGTACTAACAGTAAAGAGTGTGATCGTGTACTGACAGTAAAGAATGTGGTCGTATACTAACAGTAAAGAATGTGATCGTGTACTGACAGTAAAGAATTTGGTCATGTACTGACAGTAAAGAATGTGGTCGTGTACTAACAGTAAAGAATGTGATCGTGTACTGACAGTAAAGAATGTGGTCGTGTACTGACAGTAAAGAATGTGGTCGTGTACTGACAGTAAAGAATTTGGTCGTGTACTAACAGTAAAGAGTGTGGTCGTGTACTGACAGTAAAGAATGTGGTCGTGTACTGACAGTAAAGAATGTGGTCGTGTACTAACAGTAAAGAGTGTGGTCGTGTACTGACAGTAAAGAATGTGGTCATGTGTTAAATTAGAGACGGCGTGGTCATATAATGAAGTAGAGAGTGTGTTCGTGTAATGAAGTAGAGTATGTGGTCGAGTAATGAAGTTAAAGAGTGTGGTCGTGGAATGAAGTAGGAAGTGTGGTCGGGTACAGAAAGTAGAGAGTGTGTGGTCGTTTAATTAAGTAGAGAGTGTGATCATTTAAAATTAAAGTAGAGAAAGTGTGCTCATGTCTTAGTTTTTGTCTTCATCTTCTTTTTTATTAATCTTTACTGTGCTGCCACTACGCATTTTGATTTTGCAATACTCAAACGCTCGCACAACTTAGGTATTGCTCAAACTGGAACAACGGTTCTCTCTCTCTCTCTCTCTCTCTCTCTCTCTCTCTCTCTCTCTCTCTCTCTCTCTCTCTCTCTCTCTCTCTCTCTCTCTCTCTCTATCTATCTATCTATCTATCTATCTATCTCTCTCTATATCTCTCTATCTCTCTCTCTCTATCTCTCTCACTCTATCTTTCTTTCTATTATTTTTTTTTCTTTTTGTTGTTTTTTTAAGCTTATTTTCGAATGGTAACCACTGAGATTGATATCATAGTTAATAAAATAATTGTTATCCTGTCTGAATGCTGTTGCTTTGAAAAACACTAGGACAGCTTGTTAATTAAGAAAGAGAGATTATAATTATGGGGATGTCTTATGTGGTTGTGAGTCAATGATGGAGAAAGTACGTTTGTGGAAAAATGTACAGCAGTGTTTGCGATTCACAGACTCTATCTGTATTGTGATGCACAAAGTTTCCATTATAAAAGATATTCTTTGAGTTAGTTTGAGCAGGCGAAAGGATGCGTGTAGGAGAATTTCAAGACTGCACATTATTAAGTTGTAGAGAATGGGAAAGTATTTTGGTCATAGAAAAAAAAATAATGTGTTTGAGTTTTAAAAAGTTTAAAGTGCGTCAGTGTGAACATAAAAAATAGAGGGAAATTTTGTACAAACTCAAGGTAAGACAGAGACAAATTAGTGGGGAAGAGAAAGAGAAAGAGAGAGAGAGAGAGAGAGAGAGAGAGAGAGAGAGAGAGAGAGAGAGAGGGAGAGAGAGAGAGAGAGAGAGAGAGAGAGAGAGAGAGAGAGAGAGAGAGAGAGAGAGAGAGAGAGAGAGAGAGAGAGAGAGAGAGAGAGAGAGTACTTAATATAGAGCCACTCCTGGAATTTAATTTAGAAAGAGTATGTGTATACTAACTTCGGATACAGTTCTATCGTTTTACAAAGTAAAAAAAGGCGTGTTTTTATTTATGAATAAATAAGACAATGAGTTTTCATGGCGAAACCGATCCAACTACTACTGTGTACTCAAGTCCCACAGAGAGATAATCTAGTTGTGGACTAAATCAACAGGATGTACGTTTGTGGACTCAATCGAGCAGTGAGTGATTAAAAATTATAGTAGAAAATTGGTGGTGCAATATTGTAAGATAGACGACTGGTCCTGCAATCAAAATAGACAGCGACTGGTCGCGTCTTAAAAATAGAGTTGTGTAATTTTGAAAGAAAGACTGTAAATGTGAACAAACAGTGTGGTGATGTACTTAAATTAAAGATGCCGTAGTTTGGTCGATTAGTAAATTTAAAGAATGTGGTCGTGTACTAAAGTTAGCAGAAGTATTGGCTTATACTTAAAAAAATGGAGATTATTGCAAGATACGGTGTGGTCCTGTACTAAAGTTACAAAGAGTGAGGTCGAGTAATAAAAGAGTCAGTGTGGTCGCAAATAAAAGTTAGAGGGCGTAAGGTGGTCTAAAAAATCAGACAGAGGGTTTGGTTTATATATCTATTCTTCTATACTTATTACAGTTGTCGTGTATTACATTAGAGAAAGTGTGGTCGTATATTAGATTCAGAGAAAGTTTGGTCCTGTATTGATTTCAGAGAATGTATGGTTGTGTATTAAATTCAGAGAAAGTGTGGCGTGTATTAAATTAAGAGAGAGTGTGGTCGTGCTGTAAAGTAATAGAGAGTGTAGTCATGTATTGAATTCAGAGAAAGTGTGGTCGTCTTATCAAGAATTGGAAAGCATGGTTGTGTTGTAAAGAAATGGAAAGCATGGTTGAGCTGTAAAGTAATAGAGGGTGTGGTCGCGCTGCAAATAAAAAGAGGGTGTGGTCGTGCTGTAAAGAAATAGAGAGTGCGGTTTTGTTATAAAGAAATGGAGAGTGTGATCGTGCTGTAAAGAAATAGAGAGTGCGGTTGTGTCGTAAAGAAAGGAGAGTGTGGTTTTGTATTCAATTCAGAGAAAGTGTGGTCGTGTTATAAGGAAATAGAAAGTGTAAGAATGGTCGTGTTATAAAGAAATAGAGAGTGTGGTTGTGTATTTAATTCAGAGAAAGTGCGGTCGTGTTATAAAGAAATGGAGAGTGTTGTTGTGTTGTAAAGAAATAGAAAGTGTGGTCGTGTATTCAATTCAAAGAAAGCGTGGTCGTGTTGTAAAGAATTGGAAAGTGTGGTCGTGTTGTAAAGAAATGAAAAGTGTGGTTGTGCTGTAAAGAAATAGAGAGTGTGGTCGTGTATTCAATTCATAGAAAGTATGGTCGTGTTATAAAGAAATAGAGAGTATGGTCGTGTTATAAAGAAATAGACAGTGTAGACGTGTTATTAAAAAAAATAAACAGTGTAGTCGTGTTAAAAAAAGACAGTTGGTCTCAGAATGAAGATTTACGTTTTCTGATAAGAATGTTTTCTGCTGTTTGGTTAATTTGTTCGTGAGTAACTCATACAGAACCATTTTATCCGAATTGCTTTTCTACATTTAGTTTTATGGGTCCCTATATATATATTTTTTTTTTTCATATTTCCCTTCTTGGGTTTGAGAGATTCGCGAAAGCTTTTGCCAGTGCATTAGGCTTGCGCGCTTTTTCTGATGTCTGTGCTAGTGGCTCTATGTATGTGGCTTCTTGTGGAGCCTCTGAAGTCGTTTCTTTGGTTACCTCCGTCATGCAGCGCAGGGCTGCTGCTTGAATTTTGTCCAGCTGTTCTACTTTTGTCTGACTGTTCATAGACTTCTTGCTCACATAAAAAGAACAGATTTCTGTGCACTATCTTTTTGGAAATGTAGAGGGCTTGTAGTCTCTTGCAGCTCATGCATTTTAATATTTTAAGGTTTCTCTGAATCTTGCTGTAAAGGTTTTGAATGTACTCTTGGTATTTACTGTTTTGTTGTTGTTATTTTTTTGTCTAGGCTTACTCCTAAGAATTGGATGCCAAGTTCAGTTGCTATATTGATTCCGTCAATGTTTTAATTGTTATCTCATTGAAAAGGACGCCTTGATCTTGGAATATTTTTAACTTATATTTTTTTTCGGTATTTGATAGTTTGTTGCTTCAAATCGCGCTATCAACGGCGAATTATCTTTTTTTTATACTTGGGTCAGTAACGTCTTTGCTTAGACTATTATTTGTATTATTAAAGTAGGTGATATAATAATTTGCTCCTTGTGGTGTTACGTTTTCTTGTCCTAGTGATCAGCCAACTTTTACCTTAAATGTTCTCTTATTTCGGAAGTTCATAATGTAGTTGTGCGTTTGTTCTTTAACTCCTAGTTTGTTTGTTTTTTTTTGTTTTTTGTTTTTTTTTCAGGTGTCTAATGAGTTCATCTTTCCACAATCATGGTGTCATATGCTTAGTCTATATTTAAGAATAGGGTGCAATCAGTTTATCCATTTGCTTTGGATTTTTTACAAAATTTTCTATAACCATGATTTGATCTAAAATTGGTCTAACTCTGCAGAAGCCTGGAAGCTGAGTTTTTGTTGGTGATGGTTTCTAGGGTAATGCTTAAGCGAAATGAAAACAATATTGCTCTGTATGACGATGGGACTTTTGTTGATGATGGGTTCTAGGGTTTTGCTTATGTGAACAATACTGGTCTGTATAACTATGGAACTTTTGATGATGATGGTTTCTAGGGTTTTGCCTTTGTGAGATGTTAACGATATTGGTCTGTCTGGTGATGGGTCTGTTGGGTCTTCCCCTGGTCTTTGTATGGCACTACTATTGCGTGTTTGAACTGTCTTGGGACGGTATCGAAGATCCATATGTCATTAAACAGATCTCATTTCTTTCGTTCTAACATAGCTTTTCCGCATTTTTCATCCCACCAGTGCTTTTTGGTCAAAATCATTTGTCTGAATCTGTTGTGTTTCTTTGATTGTCTGGTACAGCTGTGAGGGCTGCTTGTTTCATTTCGCCCATGTTCTTTACGCATTTTTTTTTTTATTGATGGATCTTTAGCAGAATTTCCTTCATTCAGAATTTGTTTGTATTGTGTCTGTCAGCTTCATTGGCGTTAAACCTTAACAGCGGGGAGTCTGCACTGATCTCATTTGTATCTCCGAGGAGTGGGTATCCATGCAGGAGGTGGTCAGAACCTGAGCTGACTTAGCGCAGGTCCCAACGTCCGGCTCCGTAAATAAACATGAGGTCATTCGATGCTGTTAGATTTATCGCCGTGTGATTCTGGTCTTGGTGTTCTTTTGTTCTGGTTGGTTGTCCGGAGTTTAGCATTACATGGTCATGTTCTAGTGCTATCCTCTTTTTTTCTGCTATGTTGGTTACACGTTTTCCTCATATTTGGGAGTGTGCGTTTAATTTTCAGAATGCTATGTGATGATGTACGTTAAACATTTCTAGTGTTTTTTGGGGAGTTCCTTCTTTCCATCATCTCCAGTAGGCATTGGTTACTTTAAATATTATTCTCTCAATGTACATCTCTATTGTTTGAAAATTTAATCTGGGGTCTTTATGGTTTCTTATTGAGGAAAAACTGATATCCTCTACGATTATAATGTTTAGGCAAGAACTATTTTCATCGTTGTGAGGTCTCTGTTAAGCAATCATAATTATTCTGCAGGTTAAAATTTGTGACTTTTTATAGATATGTTTCTTGTGAGGCATATTATTGCTGAGTGATTCAATTTTTGTATTAGAGTTTTAAGTTTCTGTTGCTTTCCATTAGTATCCTGCAATTCTAGCCTATACAAGTAATTTTACTGTGGGTTTGGCTATGTCTATTTCGTCTGTGCACTTAGTGGATTTGGAAGCCGCTACCGAGTTGGTGACCTGAAGAGTGGGGCAGGGTTTCTTCTCGAGGCGAACTTCTACCTTTAAATGAAAAGTGCTATGATCTGACTTCCTCGGACTCTCTTCAAGCCTTCTAAAATCCTTTCGTTTGTTCCAAGAACGCCGGGCATTAGTTTTCACATTCCTAGCTTCTCCAAAACCACCTTCTCTTGGGCAGTCCCGTCAGCTGTAATGTGATAGTTTGAGGAGTTTTATCTCCACATATACCACGCCTAATATCAGGATAAAAATAGTCATCAGTGCGCAGGAAAAGTTTGGTCGCATGATTGTGAATGGGCTTTGATGGCCCCGCGGTTCAGAGAAAGACGGTATTAAGGCTGCATCCTTGAGCCAATAATAGCTGATAAAGTAATGCATTTCAAACGATTTTTTTTAAAAATTAAACAGAGATAATCAGGCTATGACTATTCAATAAGATCTTTTGTCTTGAAGTATGCGCGGTTATTGGCGGAGAGCTATACTGCTGCCTCTAGCGCAAGATCTTATTAAGGATTGCCCCACCGGACAGATCTCACCTTGACCGTGCAGAAATTTTATCACCAGTGCAAGGTGTTGATAGGTTTGAGGTCTCATCATGTTGACTGTGTTATGTCAAACCACGGTGCCGGGAAATTGTCAATCAAAGTTTATCATTAGAACAGGCATAAGAAACAATTAAATGTAGAAAAGAGGAAAACTATGAGTATGACATATGCTATCAATTCATTATCCTCATTGTCAAAAAGAAGAACAAGTCGATGGATTAAATGAATAGGAAGACAAGGTAGAAAAAGAGAATGGACGTAAGCAGAAGAGCATGTGAGAGGGGGGAGGAGCAGGAAGACGGGCAGGAGGAGCAGAAAAAATGATGACAATGTGTGTGGATGGGAACAGGGACAGGACAGTCGGGTTGAGTGGGTAGTCACAAAACTCATGCTGTACAATGTTTCAGTCTTTCACTGACATTGCTGGATATAGTGAAATGTTGAGCGCCAATCCAGCCATTACTCTAATATAACAATAATGTGATCAGTTACGGCCAAATCCAGAAAACTTCATCGAATGTTTAAAAGGGAATCATGACATGTTAACTGCAGAGAGAATTTGTCATTATTTATGACTCATGTAAATCAATGTTTTGTTAATGTATAATTTCAGCCAACAGTATGCTATTGATTATCTCAGTCCTTGTGCACTACGCAAAAAGTAGTATTGCTCAAAATTGTTAACAAAGTCAAGAAATCATATGCTTTCCATATACCTTCCACACCACACAACGCTTTAGGTACCATACCTAACCCTCCCATAATCAACAAAAGCTTCTCTTGAGATAAAAACCATTTCTTGGTATTCACAAACTCACCAAGGAGAAAAAAATAGAGCAAGAAGTCTCTTAAATCATGACTCACTTTGACTTTCCTCTAAATTGAGATACCTAGGAGGGAGTTTAAAAAAAACGCAACAAGGATGCTTTTAAAAAAATTAATCAAAATATTCCTTTGAAAATGAAATACATCTGCCTAGACAAGACTAAAGTAAAATCACTGGCACACAATTTTTCCCCACTGTCAATCTCAACAAATAAACAAGAAAGTAATGAAAAAAAAGACTCGATCCACACAACTACACACTAAAGTAAAGCTAAATGCATGTATCTTTCAATCCGTTTAAGAAAAAGGGTTAAAATAAAGAGCAAGTGGGGGAAGTGGATTTTGTTTAAAATAAACAACAATTAACCTAAGGTTTCATAAAGTCATAGCAAAAGCAAATGCTTAATGCCCATGTGAATTTTATTAAGGATAAAAAAATTTTTTTACATTTCAAATTTACACAATAAAAACAGTGGTTATTAGACAAAAAACGCTCTTTATTGGATATTAATTTGGTTTTTTAACATTTTTAATACATTTTAAGCAACATAATTATATTTCATTTTTAAAAAGCTAGCATTTAATTTTAATAGTCAAAACATGTACAAAATAAAAAGAAACACTCTTATGCTAGGGTGAACAGTGAACAAGTTTGAAGTCCTGACTTTTAGCTCAATTTTTCTGAGCGTACAATTGGTTATCAAAAAGTCTTTGATTTGCATGAGATACATGTACATCATTCAAGACAACTAACTTTTCTCCTACTCTCATGGCATGGCCCAAGATTTGTATGAAATGTAAAAGTACCTGTACATCAGATCTAGCAAAAATCTAGCACATCAAGGTTGCTGTGATTCTACACTGTTCTGTGTCTAGCTGTATTGCTAATAACATTGAACTGCTTAGTGTTGTTTTTTAGCCTCTGAAAGGTGACCAAAGGTTTTATTTTCTTCACATTCACAAATCAAACAAACTTCTGTTAAGCAATGCAGTATGATACAGAAAAGGACTCAATCTCAGCAACCTACAGAAAAATTCACATCCGCAATAAAAGGTCATGCAGAACAAAAGCGACAACACAACATTCGCTCTTACTAATGCTCATTTTTTACAGCTCTTCTTACAGATTTTAGAGTGAAAGCTTTTGTTTCTTTGCTTACTCTGCCAATCTACAAGAGATTACTACCTTTTTCTTTATTTGACTTTTGAAATTATTCGAAGTTGGAACTGAAAAAAGTTATATAAAATCCTTAATAAAATGTTTGTTAAAATGATGACATCCTGCACCCAATTTACTCGCCATGTTCAAAAAGAAAAAAAAAACTATCAACAATGATAAATTATTATCATCCATTGAAGGCAATGAATCTAAATACATCATGAAACCAATTTTGTGATACTATGTACATAAATGTCTCCATGGTAGACAGGATCTTTTGACAGAAGGACACGGGATTCAACTCAAGTAGCAGACACAGTAGAGATTGCGCCCACAGAGACTGAGAGAGAGAGACAGAGCGAAAAAGAGAGAGAGGAGGGGGGGGGGGGGGGGAGAGAGAGAGAGAGAGAGAGAGAGAGAGAGAGAGAGAGAGAGAGAGAGAGCGAAAGGGGAGAGAGAAAGAGAGGGAGAGAGAGGAGAGAGGGAGAGAGAAAGAGAGAGAGAGGAGAGAGAAAGACAGAGAGGGGGGGAGGGAGGGGGAGAGACAGAGAGAGAAAGAGAGAGAGTGAGTTGGAGAGAAAAAGAGAGAGAGAGAAATAGGGAGTCAAACAGAGACAGAAATAGAGACAGAGAGAGTGGAACAATGCTAAAATGGTGGAAAATGAGTGCACCGGACTAAATTCACTATCAATAAAAAGTTACATAAAATATGAAGAAGGGAAAATACCATTACCCTGAAAATATAAAAACATGTTTGGAATCTACATAAGCATCCAATATTCAACTGCATATTATCAAATTTAGTAATACTTTGCTTCATTAATCGCAGTTTTCCAATTGCATAATCCTCAGATTCTAAATATCATTACTAACTTACAAACTGTTGATGAAGCAATACAATGAAGGAATAAACAAAGGTAAGAACAGATCTTGTTCAATATATGACTAGCTACACTTCAAAATTTATCCAATCAAAGCTATTCTTGATGCAACAGTAACATCTAACATAATAATGGAGCCTGAATCACATTCCCAACGTACCATAAATTCTCCACAAAGTTAAATGTCATAAAATTTTAAATAGAAAATTAGGACAAATTTTTCCCAATAAATCAATGAAGGAAATCTTGTAAAACACAATTTAATTGTTTAATAAAACCTAAACCTCTTTTGACAGTCATGGCACATATTTTTAATATCAATATAAGGTCCACTAATGATTTTGGTTCATAAAATTGAAATTCAGCTTTGAGAAAACCAATTCACTACATTAATGCCTAAAATGTTGTTGCTTTGTGAAATGCAAAAAGGAGCTGACTTGGTTATTGTGTCAATGTGTAATTTGATTAAAGAGATTGCCAAGTTTTGAAATTGCATGTGGTCCAGAGTAGGCAAAAATTTTTTTATATTGCAACTTAAAGTTTGAGGCTATAAAGAGAAAGTTTTCTGAGGTTTAATTGAATTTTCATTTTCCAGCAGTCATAAAGTGTACTAGAATGTGAAATCACACATAAAGAAGCAAACATCTGAACTGGAATGAAATCTTTTGCTATAGTGGACTTGGCTTAGGTTCTGTTTAAACAAGGAGATTATTTAACTACGGTGTATATGTATTTTATATTTTCTTATATTTTATCTTCAACTAGCCCTTGAAAATATGTCTCTCTCAACAGGTTAAAAAATTTGACTATGGAAAAATATCATTTAAAGTCAATACATTTCTGACAGAGAAGAAAGTAAAAAAATACATGTCATAATACATATATGAAACATAATTGACTGTAAGTTGTGGACACTGAAATAACATCTTTTTCTCTGTCAGGATGACTTACAAATCCAGAAAACAGACCCCTATGACAAAACTGAACCCGGACAGAAATCGAAGAAAATACCTGTAAGCATAAAGAAATGCAATACAAATGAATCTAAGCTGTTGACATTGAAATATCCTGTTTGAATTATAATGGTTTAGAAGATTTTGCGTGTGAGGATATTATGCAAATCCAAGGAACAAGCAAACATGATAAAAATAAACCTGAGAGAGATCAAAGTACTTGGAAAAAAAAACAAAAAAACCTACAATAATCCGGAAATGCAATACAATTGAATCTAAGTTGATGACAATGAAATCACATGATTAAAATAAAATGGTTTACAAAATTTTCCTTGTTGGATATCCTGGAGATATACTGCATTAGCATGAAGAAAAACCATCTTAAAAATCACTGGTAATACCATTCAGCAAAACAATCTTCAGTTTCAAAAAAAAAAAAAAATACTGTTACTGCTTCTTCTTTTCTCTGTTCCATTCTAAACGTCCAATACAAAGCATAAAAAAATTTCAAGAATTTTTACTTGAAACAAAAAAAAGAAAACCAAAACATCTCCTCAAAAGATAAAAAAAGCCCTCATTTGCTTGTAAAATCTTTAACGTACAGCCCTAAAAAGAACCAAAATTGGGTCTAAATTGATTTAAGTTTGATGTTTCCAGCATTCAGCCTTTCACAACTTAACATGTAATATGTACATTGCTAGATATCAATAAGAATCTTTTGTTTTAACTTTAGTTAACTTTGCATCCTTTCTTTAATCTCTCATTGCCCACTAAACCGAGAGACATACAGCTAGACAACGTATTCTGGTCATGATATGGAAGCTGTTGTTGCCTTGGCAACTGTGGCAGGGGTTACTTTTCCTTGAAGCTTTGGGGGCAGTTTGTCCCTGATGCATTCAGAAATGTACTTGGGTGAATACTTGTTGGAGAAGTGGACCAGAATAATGTGGCCCACATCTTGAAATACATCAGCATTTTCTGCAATCTCATTGAGGTGTATATGACCAAATTCCCGAGCTTTTTTAAACATATTTTTTCCTGGTGGAAAAAAACAAAAGTCATTATTCAATAGCGATTCAAAAGGTATCTTCTTATAGCATACATCACAAGAATAAATTCAGCATATTTTTCAACAATTTTATAAGAGATCAACCTAGAGTAAATTTTGAAATAGATTTACCTGAAAGAAACTTTGCTTTGGCAGTATGAACTGAAAAAAACTACAGTCAAGTCCGGTTATTTCCAATCATGGGGATAAAAAAAGGTACTTCGAATTATCCAAAATTCAAATTATCAGGATACATAGAGAAAGAGAGGGAAAAAATGTGGATGACAGATCAGGAATGTTACACATGTATAAAGGGGACGATCACGACTGCAAAAGTCTTTTCCAAGTTCCGATTTATTCCCCTTGATTAAAGAAGCCATGAAAAAGAACCCTTTGTAGAATGATAAATTATCAAGTCAGTAGTTTAAAAAAAAAGTATTCTTAGTTCAGGCCATATAAGTTGACAGCTCTAAAAAAGCTGTTATGGCTGATTTTCTTGTCTCATTTGATGTTGGATAAAACTTATTTTGTTTTTTTTCTTGCTGTTTTTTTTTTGTTAAGGTGAGGGATGCATAGGCCTACACATTGGATTGCACAGTTAACTCTTGACTTTCTGGAAAAAGTCTTTGATCGTTATCTGTTTCAGTTTCTTTGTGACACTGATTTCAAATTTATGCTGGAGGGCTTCAATGTCATCAAGAAGATCTCCGTCCTGCTTCTAACACAAACTTTTTTAGAGTTCATAGGCTGCTGCAGCCTCCTTTGATGTTGTTGGTTGAGCAGGGTTATTGTCGTTTTCCTCTCTGTCTTCATCGTCGCTGGCTTCTTTTTTACTTCTGTCTCCTTCCCTGACTGCTGCAGCAATCTCTGACAGGCTTCTTTCTTCTGCAACCGGCAGATCTTGATCTACACTCTGATAGCCATCCAGGGAAGTAGTCACGGACACCAGGTCAGACAGACGCTCGAACAGGTTCCAGAGGTTGTCACTTGGTTCAGGTCTCTGCTCCGCTCAGCAGCATTAGCAAGCTCCATGCTCTCAGTGCTAGCGACAGGGACATCAGTTGTTGTGTTTGTATTGGCAATAGCAGACTTAAAGCCAGCATGCCTGAAGCAGTTGGCAATGCAGGCCTCTGTCACTCCCATGAGCGTCTCATCAGGTAATGTGCATCCATCTTGGTTATGTGTGTTGTGTGTGAGGCAACGCTGCAGCACTGCTTTCCTGTAGTGACTTTAAACGAGCAAATTATGCCTTGGTGACATAACTGGAAAATGCTTGTAACATTAGGGGGGTGAAAATTCAGCTGGATAGCTCTAAACAGACAGATGAGCTGGGCAATTATCGACAACTATTGCCATTGTTTTGCTTTGTAAGAGAAATTTCCTGTCAAGCTTTCAATAGGGAGCTTGTCATCCAAGCCTTTTAATTGCTTGTGTATTCTAATGGCAGAGATTTGACGCCGTTGAAACACTGCGGCTTTGAATTTTTGCCAATGATCTTAAGCGAAAGTTTTTCAGTGCCGCTTATATTGGCCCCAACAAGAACTGCTACTCTTTCTTTCTGTTTTTTTCCTCCTGACGCATTTTTACATGAAAATGCTAGAGTCTTATCTGGCAAACAATGAAAGAAGAACCCCGTCTTATCTGCATTAAATATGAAATTAGGCTGAAACCATTCATAAAAATCTTGGAGGAAAGAGCTTGTCCATTTTTCCACAACAATTCCATCTACTGCAGGTCCAGGGCTGAAGTCAACTCTTAGTTCATGCGCCAGTTGCTCCGCCTTTTCAATCATTATTGGACCTGATACTGGGGCAGTCAATGTTCCCCCTTGTTTGAACCAAAGCTACAGGCCTTTTTCAACATCTGACACTTTACTGAACCGACTGCGTTTCCTGCTTTGGTCGAGTGATGATGTTGCAGCTTTGTCTACTTGTAAATTGTAGACAGCGTGTTTGCTGGAATTTCCTTCTTAGGCAAAACTTTTTTATCCACCTCTCCAAACAATTTGATTTTATTTTCAATGTTTAGGCTTTTGCTTTTCCCTTCAAAGGGTTTTGACTTGAACGAGAAAATGCCATTATGTCAAAATTGAAAACGATTTCACTGAATGCATAGAGTACAGATTAAAATAATAAACAGCAACAGAGTGCTACGAGGTGCTTTGAAGGACTGGCATCCAGCAGTTATGTAGCCTTAGGCTAGGTTACAAAAGTTGATACACATACAAGTACAGAGCTAGCAGAGATGATATAATGTAACCCAAGTTTGCCCCACATATCGCAACCACAAAGCCAGGTCTAGATCTAGATCTACGACAGACAGGCACAGAGCCACTAACAAAGTTACATATATATTGTATAGAGCTGTGTGCACGCAGGCTACATCGCACACACTGACCACACTAAGAGTTCAATCACCACGTGTGGTATCACCACTCCCTTCCTCTTCTAGTCTACAAAGCATTCACATCTGATCCCGAGGCCAAGCCCATTCCCCTTTATTGCAGACTCTTGCCTGTAATGTAGGCAGGCCGATCACACACACATACACACACCAGAATCGCTTGCCGCGCAGAGCATAGCAACTGGCACCATTTTCTTTGTTTTATAAGCTTGGAAAAGTGGTTTCAGAAAAAAAAAAAAAAACCATGATGACTTCGAATTAACCGCATCATTCTTTCCGAATTAAAACTAGCCAATATTTTTAATAGAGCTTAAAGAGAGAAATATTTGGGTAAATTAATCCACTTCTAAATATCCAAGAATTAGAACTATCCTGATTCGAAATATTCAGACTCAACTGTGCAAAAGATAACATTGCATGTGCCAGACTCACAAGGAAATTGCAGATCTCTAAGCCTTAAAAAATGGGAAAATTGGGTTGCAATTCAAATTAACTAAAACATCTTTGTCTTACTTACAAAGACATCATTTTCACTTTGCATTTAGGGAAGGCCAAAAAAAAAATTAAGCTCTATGGAGGGCAAGTTTAAAAAAGCTTTTCATCCATTGCAATACCTAAATCATCATCCAGAAAAGTAGCTTCTGTGATTAGGAGTTTCACCTTCAGGAGATCTAAGTTGGGCGGATTTACAAATACATCAAACACAGTATCACCTAATGAAAAAAAGAAAACAATAAGGAATGTTAAGGTGTAAAGCAAAAAAGATTCATTACATAACTGAAGTCTTTCCTCAAGCTTAATCTGCTGGGATTACATTTTGACAACATAAAGAGTTGTAGGGTATGTTTTGGAACTAAAACAAAAGCAATTCGTAATTTTGTCTGAGATTTAATAGTCGTATTGCTGCCTTAGGAAGAATATTGATATCTTGATTTCTGCCCTTATTATTGTTATATCACAATTTCTATTACCAAAAAAAAATAAAAAAATACCCAGTAATTTTACAACATTATCAATCACAGGGTTTTATCCACATCATGGACAGAACTCAATAGGGCTTTTTATAAGATAAACTATTTTTGTGGACATAAGTTTGAAAAAAATGTCTTATGAGTTAAACTTTAAAAAACAATATTTCTAAAATATTGCAAGTTAAAAAAGTCCCATTCTTCAGCATAACGATGCTACATTTTGCATGCAGAATTCATCAAGAGATGAATTTTCACAAACACAGAAGTGTAAAAAGTTGCACTGTTTCCCACTACCTAAACTTGTTCAATTATTCTAATTGATTTCTATCCTACATTGGCCCATAATAGGAGACAAAAACCAAAAGCTCAACTACGTTGGCACTATTTCTTTTTTACAAAGCATTCAGGTTTCAGTAGAGAAACTACAAATGGCAGCAGAAATGCATAAAGATTTAACAGGCGCTGTCAGACAACCATAATCTGATTTGTAACTGTTTCATTTCCTTGCTAAAGTGGTGCGTAACTATTTTAAAATGCAAAACGTCATTCCTTCCAATCCCAATATTCACTCATTGGCAGAATCATGCAAGTTTATTACCACAGTAGCTGCCTGACAGATAAATTTTATTTTTTAACACCTATAACTCCAATTGACAGACAGAAATTCTAAAAATATTTAGTACTACATTAAACCATTTGTGTGGCGATGTTACAAAATTTTGTGACTGACAACTTTTTGGGAAGATGTCATCTACCTCAAGAAGGCTGGAAATTCTCGCTATTTAAGTCCCCTAACATTCCACCCCAATCATGTTTATGTGCCCGAATACGCATGCTGTGTAACCAGAAAGCCATGATTGTTTTGAAGCTCTTTTATGCCTGTATGCAGAGCCCAGATGTAGAGTGATGTTAAAACTGAAAGTAGCAGTTTACAGCTATCGATTTGGTCGATTAGCAAATTGTTAACGATTTTTTGAAGTTTTAGCCTTTTTTTTTTACCCTAAATCTACCATTTCCTACTGAAACTTAGAAAAATTAATTTGATTTTATGAATTCTTTAGCTTCTCACAGCTTTTCAGGTGATAATGAGGATGTTGGTGTTGATTCAGGTAATAAATCTGATGTATATGCTGAGGTTGAGACGGGAGAAAACCAGTGAAAATGACAATACCGTGCCACAACCAAAAGTCACTAGCCAATCACCAATGGTCTGAGACTTTGAATGATGTGACTTTAGGAGAAATTTCATTCATTCTTACTTTTCCCCATCCCTGTATGAGCTGCTGGCTGATGAAACCAACCTTTTTGCTCGGTAGAACCAAACCAGTTGAGGCTGCACTGTTAACTTACTTATTTTTTTTCCAAATGTTGTAATTGTTGTAAGCATGCATATCATATATCAACTGAAAGGCAATTTATCTGTCTGTATGAACATATTCTTTCAAATAATATTTAGAAAAAAGGATAGGGGTGCGAATTATTTTTGTAAAGTAATTTTTTTATTAGAGTTCCTTCCCTTACCAAAGTAATTCTGCATTAATTGAGTCAGATCATAGCAAGAAGCATTCGGTTAAAGTACTTTTACTTCTGAAACAATATGAAAGTTAGAAATTAAAGTGGTATAAAAAGAGAAAATTTTAAGCTTATTTTAGGAAAATTGCGTTTACCTAAAAATTTCTCTGCCTCAAAACATCTCATTTCGTGGCACTGCTGCACATATTACTTACCAGTATATGCAATCTCTGGGGTGATGATCACATCATGAATATCTGTGCCCTGTCTGTGTAAAGCAGCCACATCAAAGCCAGACATTCCTTTGAATTCTTCTTTCAGCTTCTTTTCCTCTTTGTATACAATATACCCTTGACTGGGAACTCGGTGAATTGTAGGAAATGCTTTCACAAAGTATCGAGAATTTATCTGATAAAAAATAAAACAATCAAGGATGAATGAAGCTTTATAATGACTTCTCATACATAACCTAAGTAAAGTAAATTAAAAATTGTGAAATAAAAAAATTCAATATGTATAAATTGAATATATTTGTGTGATGGGATCATTAACAAGCATTGACGTTGGGACAATCAATCAGCTGCCCTGCTAGTAATGCTCTTTAGCACATCTCAATCTCTTGTTCTTTTGGTACATATGTTACACATCCTACTTCTAGCCACTTTGAAAGTCCATCCCAAATCTTCTCTCCCTGTTTTCCCCTGCTGCATTTCCCTTCAACCATTCCAGTAATGATGTTGGCTGACCTTTCGCATTCTATCTTTGAATTAAAGATCTTGTTATGTTATCTTCTTGTAACACTGTTTCGTTTGATTATTTTGAAGTCCATGAGACTCCTTGCTTACTCTGTAGGAACCACATAGTCTCTAATTTCTTTTGTGTGTGTTTTGAAATTGTCCAGGTCTTGCATCCAGGGTGGCTTTAAGATAGCACTCCAGGGCCCTTCTTATGTGGATGGATATATGCATTTATTTGTTAATACAATTTCATTCTCTGGAAACTCATTTTTGCTTACAATTGATGCAATTTCAGTTTTGTTGCGTCTATCTCTTGATATTAAAGTACCCAAATAATTGAACTGATCCCTTTGCTTGAGTTCATTTCTGCTAAATAAAAAGATATGGATCTGTGGGAAGTTATTGTTTCGACTGACGACCATTACTTCTGTCTTTTTGCCAATCAATTCCAAAACTTTCTTTCTGCCTTCTTCTTCAACATTGCCTAGTAATTGTTGCAAGTGTTCTTTACTTTCTGAAGTTTATACAGTGTCATTAGCATATCTCAAGTTGAGACAATAGTGCAGTTTACTCTTAACATGATGTGGACACAGGAAATAGAAATATAACAATAAAATTACTTTTAAATTAAGGTACCATTATTTTCGAATTTTAGAGCAAACTCAAATGATATTGACTGCTGCTACTCAAAAGGAGTTTGGTATACAAATACCCATATACATACCAAGAACCTTACAAAAATTGCTATCAGACCTGTCGTCAAATTGATACAAAAAGGCCTATTGATAATGAAAACCTATTCTCTTACCCGCACCACCTCATCTGCTGTGACAGGTATGATATTCACGTTCTCCAGAGCCTCGACAGTCTGTGCCATTTCATAACTTGCCCTCATCACCGTCTGGAGGGGATCGGCCAAGTGCTGAGGCACAAAGTATCGAGCTGGCTTCATGGAAAACAAGCCTCGTTTAGCAACATGGCTTGCAACACCTCCTATATGATCAACATGGCCATGTCTGTAAAATGATACATTTGATAGCAAATGAAAGCTCGTAAGAATTCCTCAGGCGAATTAGATTGGGACAGGTTACAGATTTTCAAATCCAAAAGTTAACATGAAAGCAGTTAGAAGACATAATATTAGAGATAACAGGAAAAAGATAAGCCTACAATTAAATCTGCATTCAATTCTCAATGCTGTTCTTCCAAAATTGTCTATCATCTGATCTTTAGAGCTAGCTTTATGTCAATTTTTTTTTACTTATTCTGTAAAAAGTTCAGGA
The DNA here is from genome assembly GCA_033675545.1 of Elysia crispata. Classification (NCBI taxonomy): domain Eukaryota; kingdom Metazoa; phylum Mollusca; class Gastropoda; family Plakobranchidae; genus Elysia; species Elysia crispata. Next base: position 430,419 of record JAWDGP010006482.1, read on the forward strand.
TCATCTATAAATAACCAAGCAGGAAATAAAAACTTCCTTTAGGCCCACCAGTGCTGAACAATGAGAACAGTTAACGTGAGATTTTAATCAATGGCATTATCTACTATCAGCTAAGTTTCACATCAGGAGAGCATCTTTGAAAAAAATTAAACTGAAATTCATTTGAATTGCCGGTTATTCTCTTCTCTGGAATAATTTTGACGTAATAAATTTTTCTTAGTAATAGTAGCTTGCCGTTTCGGTTCCGTTATGAAGTTTGTAGGTGAATTGGCTTTTTCCCAGCAGGCCAAAAAGAATTCTTTAATGATTAACATTCACTTTACCTAAAACCAAATAACATATAAAGAAGAATGAGTGAAAACTATAAATAAAATAAATTTAATGTTTGAAAAATAGAAATTACTTAAATTGTCTACTGCATTTCATATTTTCTTGCAACACATTAGAAAAGTATTAATCTAAATAGTACAGTTTGAAATGAATGGTTTGTCCTTTTTTTTAACAAATCAAATTTACATAAATTTATGATTTTAATCATATTTATTTAAAAATGCTGATTGCAATTTAAACACAAAATTATTTCTGCTAGGTTTATCATCTCATTACAAAAATAAAAAAAAAACCTTACGTAATAAAAACATTGGGAACCTTGACACTCTCAGCCACAGCAATACCCATGTCAAAAACCAACGTCATATCTTCGGACTTGATGACTATACAGCTCTCTACCCCAGATACACTCCAGGCAAAGACCTTGTATGGGCCGACCATGAGCCAGCCTTCCTGCTGGCCAACACTGGTCTGAAACAATTCTGGCGGCAATGGTTCAGCAAGCTGCTGCCCTGACTTGCCTTCAGCCATGTTTGCTGACAAAAATTTTGTGATTGATGATTTAAGGCGAAACTGGGAGTGGGATCCTGCGTAGAAATGATCCCTTAGGAGGGTCGAGCAAGATCTGCATAAATGGATGACTTGTGTTTTTCTAGTTAAAGAGGAAGGTGCCCGCACATTTGCACTGGTCAAAATCTGACAAAGTCGTTTGACTTGCGGTAACAGACAGTTTTTACCACTCATCTTTAGTAAGATGGAAAAACCTTTAAGACGAAAGAAAAAAAAATCTTTCAATAAAGAAATTGGTTAAAATATTTAACTGAAAGCAAAACTTCATTCAATGTAAAACCAAAGGTGAGCATTAAAGGATATTCAAATAGTTTTAAGCAAGATAGTGACTTGGTAATAACAAATACAAAAACACAGTGGGACAGGAGAAATTGGGTAAGTCTCTGTGTGTCTCCCATCAGTAATTAAGTAGGAGGAGGGTTTGGACATAGCAGCCGGAGGAGTGACATTGCGAATCTAGAACTAAGGCCTTTTTGCTGCTCTTATGATTGTATTAAAATAAAAATATTAGAGCTATACAAAGATTTTAATCTTAAGTGTCTTTTGCAGCAGTCTTTCAAGATCTTGCTCTTAATTGATGAAATGAACACAACTTAATTATGTGTTAAATCAATTTTAAAAAAAATGAGTTATAAAACATGTAAATATGAGAAAAAAAAAGGTAAAATTGCAGATATCAGCACAATTCATGTTAGGCTTCACAATGGAATGTTTCCCGACGTATTCAAAACTTGCACTTTAATGGGATTTTAGAGCAACACAAAAATACTTATATAAATATCTTGAAAAATATTTATTTGCAATGAATAGAACCTTAATATTCGTGTTCAGCATATCAAATTCATTGAGAAATATACAATTTTAAAGCTTAGGGAGAGTTGGGTCGATAACTGCAAAATTATCAGAGAATCAATATCTTAAAAAGTAAATATATTATAAATTACTTTTTCAGGTATTATTGCAGATATCGGCCCAACTCACTTTCAGCTTTAAAATTGTACTTTTCTTAATGCATTTGATATGCTGAACACGAATATGAAGGTTATAATCGTCACAAATAAGTACTTTTCAAAATATACGCATTTTTGTGTTGCTCTTAAATCTCATTATACTACAAGTTTCGCATTGGTCGAGAAACGTTCAAGAGTTGAGCCGATATCTGCACGAAACACACATCTAGATCTAGATCGGGATTCAAGAGAAAAAATGTTGATCTAATCTAAATGTATGGATAGATTAGAAATCTAGATCTAGATATAGAATAGATTCTAAGATCTAACAAATTTTATACAATTTAACTTAACATGAAATTTTACCCTATTTCATATCTAATTTATGTGTAGGATGCACAGAAGAATAATTAAAGTCTAGATCAACCTTATTTTTGTTTAATGTAGATCAAGAAAAGAACTTGGAAAGCTGTTTGATGGCGTAATCTAAAATGTCTCGGTGCCTAGTGTTAAATCTAGCAGTATAGATCTAAGTAGAAATGCAGATCCACATGTCAGTTATCTGGATAAAAATTTTCTAACTCGTGGTTCTACGTGAACAAAGTTCGATAAAAAGCTTTATAGCGTTGTAAACTTACCCAAGAGTGAAAAAAAATCATTTTAGGCTAAGGTTATTTGAGCTCTTTATTTAGAAACGATCCTTTGCAGTTAATCAGGAATATCCACTCCTCAGTTCCTCGCCTTGGAGTGTAATTCTTTTTTAAGTTAAGTATAAGCCAGGAGAAATCATTGGCTCACTATGAAATTTAAAAACATGTAAATATGTACAAAATTCTACAGGAATTCAAAATCAAAATACTTTTAGTTTGGTGAAAAACTTTCAAATAAAAAATATAAAAAATTTCTTCTACCTTACACTACTCGTAGTTTAGAAAAAAAAGCGATACTGCAAAATAAACTTTGATAACGTGAGAAAATATGATTTGTACATTTATCTTTGGCAAGTAGTGTTGGCCTGGTAGACACTGCTCTGATCAGCTGGTGACCTTATCTTGACCCCATTGTAGGGATACCTTGCATGGTTGAGAAGTTTTACAAGGCCAGTCCGCGTAATCGATTATCTCAGAACTTATGAGCGCCGTATGCACATTTCATTTGTTTTCCATATTTGAATATTTTACTAAAGCAACAGCAGCAATAATGATGGACACACAAATACTGCGGGCCCCGTCTTTTCTTGAATAAATTTTTCAGGTTCTTTCACTATAATAGTGCTTAATGGTCATAAAAGGCAATGCATCAAGTAAGTCAGTAAACATAATCTATAAATTCTACAAATGACTTTTTTGCGCAACAGTTATTATAAATACGATAAATAAGTTATGACACGGATTTCTGAGAAAGAAACTTAGGAAGTGAGGGGCCAGGGTTGGCATCATTCTGACAACGCATTGCTATCCCTGCACCAGCGAAACAGTATGCTTTGTTTCTAGAGCCTATCTATTATTCAAATCAATGCAAAAATAACTGAAACTCCGTCGGATCCTTTTTTCCCCCGTAAGAGAAACTTGAAAGTTTTATTACAAGTAGTAAATTAGTTTTCTGCCTTTTTTCTTGGGAAAAAAAACGTAAGAAGTGCCACGGCAAGGGATATAACTTTCTTTTATTGAGTTGGAAGAAGCCGTCGAACTATTTAAACTGTTGATGATAGAAGGATCATAATCGAGATCTGTACATAAATCTAGTAACGTTACCACCAAAGTATTCCTTATAGGTAACATTTTATTTGCGAAAAAGCCAGCTTGACACTTATGATACACACAGTTTACAAAGTCGAAAGGCAACATTTTTTATATTAAATTTTTGCCAGCATTTACACCGTAGCTGACTCATTTTCACTTTCACTTCATCTGAAATGAACATTTCTCTCTCTAGATCTCTAGACTCAATATTAACTAGATCTAGTCTAGATCTAGTCTAGATAATGTTATAGGAAGATACATTTTTTTCAAATGTCAATTCTCTTCCCATTCGGAAACGGAAACTAGGTTTAAAAACACTCAACATTATAATTTTCAAACAGTGATAATTGTCAATTTGCAATGTCTAGATGAAATTAATGAGTTTCAAGTATGTTCTTTATCCATGAAATTACAGCAGAACAATAATTTTGAAGTTGTGCTTAAGTTAGTACTAGGTCTAGATCTGATCGTAATATGATTATATTGTAGTACTAGATCTAAATGCAGTGGGAAAAAAGCTGTGCACCGTCAAGATTAGACATCTATTTAATGGCTAAATCTGTATCAATATAAATTTATATTTACTTGTGAACCAAAACGTTTGGTTGATTCTGGTCTAGATCTATCTAGATCTAGATCTAGCCTGAAGGTTTATTTTTTTTCTTAACTTAAATAAAAGTTTCAGCTAGGCAATACATTTTTAAAAGTTAAAATTAATGATGATAATAGGGCCTACAGATTCACAATGTTTAAGGCTAAGACTCTTAAGTTGCTATGTTTTTTTAATTGTGTATCTAGCACAGTGTGATTTTGTATGGACTTTTCAGCGTCGCAGGTACTCGCAAGCCACATTAAGAGGACTTATAATAAAAATAACTTAGGCCTACTGGTTATAAGCCTTATGGTGAGAGCTTCGTTAAAGCGTTACTTTCAGCGTGAACGGAAATAGTCTTCATCCATAATTTCAAATATTTCAATTATTTTTTTTCAGATTTCAGTAAGAAAAGATCACTAAAACATGCTATCCACTCAGCGCAGTGATGACGATGATCAGTATATGCTGGTAGCCTGTCTGGATAACGTTAGAAATGTATCCACTATCCTCAAGGCAATACATTTCAAAGATGTAAGTGCAGGTTAATATGTGATCAAATTTACTTTCATACCCTCAATGTAGTTTTTTTTCATATTCAGCAAACTAATTTTCAGGTAGAGTTTTTCGTTCAACTAAAACTTTTGTATTGCTCTGACATTATTGCATTTAAAGCAAAGTATATATATTTTATATAGCATATGGTTGAAGATAGTTTTCAAGCAAAGTTTATTTTAACTTTATACATGCAATTAAAGCAGCTTTATGTATAAAACTTCGAAAATATTTTTTAAAAAAATATTTCAACCATATATTACATCTATGCATACTCATTTGATTTGCTTTTTAATGAAATCTGCAGATAGCCATAAAGTTAAAAGATAATTTTTTTTTTTTTTTTTTTTTTTTTGTAAAGTTCAACATGCAGAGCATTTGAAAAATACAGTGATTTAAATGACATTAGTGCCTTTAAATGTGATATAAGTTAAATGCATCTGTTTGAACAGATTGTGAGAAATATCTATTTCTCTAGAGCAAAACAAAAAAAATTTTTGACCTGTTATTTTATTATTGATTTAAAGTTGAAACAATTAACAAGTTTTAAGTTTTGTAAAACGCTTTTAATCATGCACATCGCTTTATAGCAGTCAAGTAGAATATGAGGATTAAGATACAATTCTAGGAAAATTCTGATTCCAAGCTAAAATTATGGGTAAATTAATGAGATTCCAAGTAGTGCTTCACTTTAAGTTGCCTTCCATACAAATTTTATTTTATGATTTGTATCATTTCAAACTACATTTCCCAACAATTTCTTTGTTATCTTTTATAGGTATTCTCCTACTTCTTTAAAGTTTGACATGAATTAGTAATATATGCACAGCTATATTTCAGACTGCCACAGTATTTGCAAGTCCAATGGGGCTAAAGATCACAGTTGAAGATGCTAAATGTGTGCAAGCAAACGCATTCATTCAGGAGGCAATTTTTCATCACTATGTCATTAAAGAAGAGCAGCTGGCTTTTAAGATCAATTTAACTGTTTTATTGGTAAATATACAAGTTATACCTATTTTGTTTCACAAATAAGTTTTTTTGTCCCCATCCCATGTAGTGTTTTGCACTTTTATTAACTTTTCTGCACAATTTTCTCTAAAAAGCTAAAAATTGATCAAATGATAGTATGTTGTCTTGTTAAAAAATTCAAAGAAATTTCCTGTTGGTTTTACATGTTTTTTTTTTCTGTTAAGTTTATGTATAAATGGAGGTTGTTTTTTTTCCTTAAACCTAACAGATACAGCTCAGCATAGTATTAGATTATCAGTACATTGATTTTTATGCCAATATATTGTATTCATATTCTGGGGAAACCCCTTCGTCCCCTTTCAGTAAAATTTCAATGACTTAAAACTAGAATTTTAATTGGCTTTTAGTCAATTTATGCCTTTTGATTATACTTCATTTTTTTAATTGTACTTCTTTCCCTCAGGAATGTTTAACAATATTTGGCAGCAGTTCCATGCCAAGTGGGAATACAAGTCTGAAAATGTGTTATGCTGGTTATGGTTGTCCTCTTATTCTTATGTGAGTATGTTTCTAAATAAGGATTATTTGAAATGATAATTAGAAAAGTTATTGATTAGAATTATATAAAGATATGGGTACACGTTAAGCTCAAAACCTGCGATTTTTCTCGAGGATCATGGCTTATTTTAGGACTACTTTTAACCAACCAGTTATTGCTTTGAGTTTTTTTTCTCTGATTACTTTCTGTTAGTTGTGAATTAGTTCCAAAACTGCAGTAATTAATTTCAATGTATATTGATTTATTTGATAGCGATGAAATAAAATTCCCCTGTTTTTCAGCTTTACCAGTGTGTTATACACTACAATTTCTGAACCAAATAGCTTTTTTTTTTTTTAATAATTTCAGTTGATCTTTTGATTTTTTCCCCCATTTTTTTAAAAACATCTGAGCCAGGTTAGAGGAGGAGGGGGTTCTCACTGACTGCAATATTAAAACTTTGGAGCCAGATGATGTGTTGGATTTTGACTTTTGTAGCTCTAATGTTATCAACAAGATTATCATGAAGGTAAAGATTGTCCTGTCAATTGAACCGCTTGACAGCTATCAATACAAGAGAAAAGATTTAACTTAACTTCATTATTAAAGGCAGAAGACCTGACATTCCTTGACATGTCAGACTGGTTTTATCACGAGGATGACAGAGTTGCTGCATGTTAGTGGTATTTTGTTAGCACTCCACACTACTGATATCAATAGTCAGATGGAAGTTATTTTGCAAACAAAACTTATTACTTTCTCAGTATATAATGAGATTAAAACTTCTATTTATCACAATATGAGGATGACAATTCTGAGGCCTCAATTGTTTTTAAAATCCTTCTTTACAAAATTGAGGTTTTTGTAATTTGTTGTCTTTATCACCCTTATTGCATTAGTTTATAAATACTTTCAATGGACCCAAAATATCTTTTTATCTTTTTTATCTTCTGTACTTGTTGTACATGCATAAAGGACTTTTAAATGTGCTGTGTGAATCAACTTATGTTAAGTCTTTTTTTGAGAGTCACCCTCAGACTAAGGTTTGCAATGCAGATATGTACGGGCCATTTTCAGCCGGTTTTTCAACAGCGGATTGATATGCAAATATAAACTCTGCAGTTAAAGAGATCAGTGGCTTATGTCAAGCCCTGCATTGGACTTTAAAATGAGATGCTTCCCCATGACCATATTTGTGGTATTAAGAATCAGTCCTATGTTTATATTTTCATTATCTGAGCCATAAGATGGGCTACATCAAATCAGTTAATCAGACAGTCATCAACCAAAAACCTATAGAAAATGTTTTTTTGAATTATGCTTGTTGCCCTAGAAAAAATTTGACTCGTTGATTCATTATTTGACAGAGTGAATGCTTGAAAGAAGTATTCAGTGAACTAGATGTCACCAGCGACATTCTACAAATTCTGATGTCTCCTGATCACCCGTATTTACAGTTCTCCACATTCGGAAATGCTGGGAGCACACATGTGAGTGTAATATTTTATATAAGGTTTTTTTTCATTTAAATTCTGATTTAGGTGCATTATACATAAGTTTGAAAATAAGAATTAAGGTCATTAAGTCATACGTAAAGTTTACACATCACAATGTGAGTTGTGTTAGGAAATGTGAATTTCTATTTTTTTTTTTAATAAATCGTGAAGTAACTGAATTTTGATTTAGAATCACTCTCTAAATCTTGTGTAATTCATGCAGAATCAAATTTGAACAATATTGAAAAAATGACATGGAGAGCAGTAACTAGAAAAATAAGGTATCATGAAATTTTTTTTACATTTATGAGATCCCAAGTAAACAATGATTGTGAAACCTAATACTATATTAGCTTTACATTGGACACAGCTGCTGTTTGCTCAGGGCATCCTGCGTAGGAGATAATTTAAATTAAATGCGAGGCTGACAGGAGTAGATTTATCCCCTACCGATATTTTTTTCCATCAGCTGAGTCAACGTTATTGGCAGTCTGTACCTATGCATCGCCTAGGCCACCTTTTGCAATAAAAATTTTGGGAAATGCAAACATTCCATTTCATTAGTCACCAAATTTTAGCTTTCAAGCATAGTCAAGTCTGATATCATTTAAAAGATTTTTTTTTCTCTGCCATACAAGATGCACTAAAATTCACATCTCTTTGTATTTTATCAACAACTTTCTGGGGTATGTGCTAGTAAAAAGATCTATTGCAAATACTCTATCACTGCGAGCAGAAATTTAGATGCGCTAAGGAAGCTGGGTGAACAAAATCTAAAGTTCACAGGGACACTGCGGGCATCACAGAAAAAGCCAGCTGAAAACAAAATAAGCAGCGATCATGGGAAAGTTTTGATAGATGTGAGCTTGTTCAATAAGACATAAATAAAAAATTAAATTGATTTGAAACAGCTCGTGCAATTTTAATTTCCATGATATTTGATTGAAAAGTCAGAGTAAATAAAGCTACCTGGTTCAAGTTTGAACATTCTTTTCACAAATCCTTTTTCATTTTTCAGTCTTCTTTTCCAAAAGATTCAGAAATGGTGGAGTCTTTCCAGTGTTCACAAACTCAAACAAACAGGTAAGGCTTCATAGTATGGGTTCATATCTATTTGAGTATCCTGGCTTTTTCATCCTTATTTATATAGATTACAGATTCTTGTTACGAAACTGAGAGGACTCTTTGATCGATGCTCAAAATAAGATCATCCTTTTTTCTGCACATGGATTAGTTTTTGCTTTGGCTTTAGTGTATGACAACACTATCATTACCAAGAGAGAAAAATTGCTAATCTTCCACTTCAGCAAAAATGTCAATGGGACAGAATACAACTAGTAAATTACATACATGCAAGAGTTGAATGAAGGAGCTGAAATAAGCTGGATTTACCTTATCTTTTGGACTCTGCTTGGGAAGGAAAGAAGTAAAAAGGGGGCTTGTAGGAAAAGGGCATACAGCAGCTAACACCTACTCACCAGACCAAGTGCTGTGCTGGGGGAAACCCAACTGAAAGACAGTGAACAGGAAAATTCTTTTTTGTTTTTAATGAATGTTACCATATGATGAAACAATGGCTCTTTCTAGTGTAAACTTTTTTGATAACACATTATTTTGGACATGTTTAGCAGTGATCATTTTTTTTTCTAAAATATTTTAATTTAACACAGGTACAAAATCAGCTTACTCAAACCATCAGTGAAAGCCCTGGCGTTATCGACAAGGATATCCATTCGCACTGACGACAGAGGTTTTCTCTCTCTTCAGTACATGATTCAGACAGAGGATGGACAAATATGCTTTGTTGAATACTATGTATGTGTAAAATAAAAATTGAATGATGAATATAATGAACCAACTTAAACAGGCCAAATGCCTCTGTTTTCACGTTTACAGGTCTTTATAGTTTGAACTGATTTTTTTTCTGCTCGTTTACGTGAAATTGTCAGAAATAACAATATATTTGTATGAGGTGTAACGCACTGTACTATAAGTTGATCTATTCATTTCCTCGCCCTTTTTTGGTGCGTAACTTTTGGGTAGCGGATCGACTAGATCTATGTACATTATCTTACTTAGTTACATAATGTTTGTATTTCAAGCCTAAGAACTTAGTCTTGTTTACTGAACACAGCCCGCACTTGTATGGCCAAGATTCTTCTGGAATCTCCGACTTAGTTCTAGCATAGTAATGATCTTGTCACCCCTTGTTTACCTTTGTTTTGATTGGTTGCTAATTGCTTATGACGTGTACCAAGAATATTCTCTTAAGATTTATTTAATTCCTTTTCTGGATGAATCAACGAGATTTTGTATAAATAAGAGTCGAAATTATGTTTAATCAGTCAATATCAAGTCTACAGTGAGTGATTGTTAAGTCTACCTACAGTGAGTGATTGTAGAGTCAAGCTCTTGCGTTGGATTAAACAGTTTGCAATTTTTACTTGTGGACTTTGGACTTTCTACCGACAAGTTGTGTGATTGGCTGTATATATTTTCATAGCCCTAGACAAACAGAGCCTATCACCCCCATCATAAATCTGTTACAGTGTATAAATCGCTTTCTTTTAACTCTGTAAAAATGATAGAATTGGAGAAGTAAGGTGACTTTCCAAAAAACTTTGTACTTCATTTACTCAGCTCACTTATCATTACTGATTTTTTTTTTTTTTTGATAAAATGCCTTGATTTAAGTTTTAACCATTTATTTTTTTTTTGGTCTCTCCTCAGTGTTCACCAGATGAAGAGGTTGATCATAATGAAGAGTCATGATAAAACCTTGATATGTTTTTTTCTATGCCATATGCCAAATTCTTTTGTACAAATTAAAGAATGTAGATGAAAGCCCATTCTTGATTCTCGATTTTTAAAGAAGACTTTTTTTTTTATTAAATTTTATTCATGATGTCACTTTAGCAATACTTTAGTTGGGGCACACTGGTTTGGGATCATTTATCCCATGCGAGGTTGAGGTCAGCCTCGCCACTGGCATGGGCCAGTCTTTTGTTATAGTAATTCATTTTAATACAATCTGCAAGCTTCATTTAATTATCTTTTAACTTGATCATTTGCTCATTAAAAAAAATAGTAAAAAAAAGTTTTCCTTGATAAAAAATTATAAAAATGGCTTTGATAGAAGCTTTTGTATCAGTCATTTGAAAAGTTTGAAAAAGTATGTGATTACTTAATTAACATGATAAAGTGACAGCTATCAGACAGTCGGCCACACAGAACTTGAAAAAAAATTTACAGTCACTAAAACAAAATATTTTCATTATATTTCAATCATATCCTCAACATAAAAATTGAGTCCATGAGCTTGGTCCAAACATAAATCCTTTTAATTATTGCTACAGCGTATGTTACTCCATCGAGTTAAAATATCCAAACAAGGAACAATGACAAATAATAAAACACATTTTATTATTGTTGATGTTGAACTATCTGTTGTGGCTGACCAGAGATTCAATAGGTGTTGATAAAGCTATGGACTGTGACTTGGAAAAAAAATCTCCTTTAATCACATTAGCAGCACTATAATCAAATTTCAACAATGCATGCAACACAGCTGTTGTTTTTATTTTTTTAAACAAACATGGTCTTTCACTCAGTCTCTTTCACTCAACAGACACAGTATGTTGACAGACACTCTGACCTTCGATCCTTGACGTAAGCGAGACCAATAGACCTCATGCATACAAAGACTTTTAAGAGAAGCGTGAGTTGAAGGCGAGCAGCATAAGGCAGACTTAGACGTTGAACTTGAAGATAGGGAGATAGGAGAAGGAAGCAACATGATTAAGGATAAGAAAGAGTAGAAGTGTAGGAGAGAAAGATCAGGGCAAGAAGAGGAGTAATATAATAGCAGGGGGAAATTCGGTAAATTGAAGACGGGCAATCAGAGAAATGAGGAGATCAGGACAAGAAAAAGAGGAAAGATACGGAATATCAATGAAGCAGAAGAATGATTGTTCTGTGGTGAAGAGGTAGTAGAACAAGAAGGGAGTAACAAGGGAAGGATGAAATTAAGGGGAAATGCAAGGATAAATAAGGACTTATATTTCTAAACATAATTATCCATGGGAAAGAAACTTTAAGAAAGCATTAGATTTTTAAACAAAAAAAATAAATCAACAATAGATTAGTTTTCACTTCTTTCTTTCCTTCAGTTTTATACATGTCCATATACACTGTAATTTATAAATCTCTGCTTTTCATAAAGACTACATCAAATAATTAGCAAATGGATTTTACATTTATTGCCCTTGAATAATCGATCATGACTCTCAAACAATTTAAGGACTGTACTTAGAGAAATACAGCTGTATTTAGAGAAATAACTTCATCTCACCCTATAGAATGGTCTATAGATTGGTTACTTTCAGACCAATGATATTGATATGAGATTTGAAAATAGTGTTTCTTGAATCAGGAATAGCGATATTTATTGTGGCACAATCAGATCTCTCTTGTTCTTTAACAATAACATCTCCCCCTTGCTCCTGTTGTGTTTACTCTGTATTGGTCTCCTCACTTTTGTGTTGGCTTTTATTTTTTTTTCATTTCTCTGTCCCTCCTTTTTTGTTCTCAGCTATTATTTTCTGCTTGGACCAGGATTCTCTTCCTGCCTGCTTTGTTACTCTATCTTTCTCCTTTTTCAGTTTCCCTTTATCTGCTCCTGTTCTTGGCCCTGGCCCCTTTACAATTCAGTTGTATTTGTAGCCTCCACAGCTTTTTTTCACAGTATTGTTTAATACATTCTCATTTATATTTCCCATCACAAAATGATCCCATTGGTCCATACAATTGGTTTATTATTAAAGATCCAAAGAAGTATGCATGTTTCACCCTTACACAAGTTTCTCAAGGTACTTATCCCAAGTGGGTGACAAATTAACACCAACTGATGTATTTCAGGTTAGGTTTTAACATGTCAACTAATATGTCAAAGTCTGCAGTGCAATAAGCCATTAGTATTAATGAATAATAATTTTCACTAGGATCTTATCAGCTCCACTTCACTCTCCTCATAGACAGGCTCCTCACAATCCTGGTCTAGCTTGCTTAGAATTGAGCTGTGCTGAGAGAGAGGAAACCAGTGTAATGCCAAATCGTTGAAAATGTCTTTGTGTGTGAAACTGTTATCAAGCTGGATCTCCCTTATGTACTGCTGCAGCTGGTGGGAAACAGGATGATTGGCAATGCATGTATTTCATGTCATAGTAGGATCGAGATACACTAATCGGCATTATCTAAGCAATTCATTATATAGAGCTCACTGTGTAAAAGAATATTATTTTTGCATGTAAATTGAAATTAGCATAGAGGGGTCTAATTCAAGTGGGCCCAAATTATACCAGACAAATAACACTGAGAAAAGTAAAGCCTCCAGATGGCTGTGGTGTTTGATATACAAATTAAAATCGAAATAAGTTTTTTTCTCAGATTCATTAAAATCACAAAAATAATGATTTATTTTTCAAATTTTCATAATAATCGCTTTAGTAATAAAGCTTTAGGGAATGCAAATGTTTTATAAAATAATAAAACGAACTTATGGCTTAAAATTACTTGGATAATCTACTCTCAATTGCTCATGGAAAGATGCTTTTTCAGCCTATGACTTAAAAACAAAACAAGCTTGTGAAGCTATTTTATATACTTATACTTCATGTTCATAACTTTTTTTTTAACCTGGGGTATTCAGGGTGGGAGAAGAAAGCAGCAAAAAAAAAGAAAAAAATTAAATGTCTATAAATGTACCTATTAAGGTATAGAAGAGTAAATCAAGCTCAAGATCATAGATTTGGAAGCCTGCGCTAGGGCCTGATCAATTTAATCTGTTTTTTCTTGTTTAAATGAAGCAGATTCTAATGCAAAAACCTAAGTATCAATCACTTGTATATTTCGATCTCGATATCTAGCTTTGTCTTTCTTTGCCTATATTTTTATTTAACTGCCTCCTATTTTGGCTAGGGATCATGACAATAAGGTACACTTTGTTAGGGATTGGTAATTCAATATATTCTCCAAATTCCCTGTGACACAAGTATGGGCTCATGAAGAATATATTCAATGACATCTGTCAATTTAGTCCTCAAATAAAATGATACAAGATTACAACCAGTAAGTAAGTAGAATAAAATAAGAATCAGTTCAACATGTTGACTAGAAATCTAAACCTCAGTTGAACGCCAACAAATCAAAATTCTAGGGTCTCCAGAAATAAATTCAGTTTTATATTTTAGTTTTACCTGAATAATTTGTAACGGAAAATAGTTTAAAGAAAAATTAACATTTTGAATTACCCATGCATTTTAATTTGCATATTTTCTTTGGGTTACAGTCTTTTATTTAGATTTTTACAAGATAGAACAATGGCAAGTTTAAAACATGTCGCTCAGAACAATTGAAAATCTCGATAAATTACTTGTTTGGTGACTCCAAATGGCCCATTTATGGAAGACTGATGTATTGCAAGAGGCTAGAGCTCATAACAGCACTATGTGTTTATGCTAACAATCATCAAGTAAGTGTTGTGGAAAGCTAATGTTTAAAATTCAAAGGTATTATAATGTCTTCTTAGAGCTGAAACTTAACCTAAATTTATGAACAAACACACTGAAGTTCAATAACATTAGCATTTAACAAGGTTCCATAGCTCATCTGAACGTTGTACAAGCAAATCAATTAAACAGACTAACCTTAAGCACATAATTCGCTGTCTTTTCAAGTTGCCTTGTAGGTGTCCTGAGAAAGAAAAGAGAATCAATTAAGTGTGGAGTAATTATAACTAAAAGTCAAGCTCTTGATTTACATTTTTTTTTTTTGCATCTTCTTCATCTAAGAGACAAGTGTTACATTCACTTGTAACATGTTAGTAATATTTCTGGAGACTGAAGTACCAGGTACTCATAATTTGCCTAAGGCAGACAAAGACCATAAAATATCACTACCAACCCAGCATTCATTGCTGATATGCATCAATTATGAAATACATCATTTTTCTTTGCCTTCAAGTATAAATTTGATTGGTGTATTGTTGAGAAAAAAAAATGCTGGCTCCCTTGGGATTAATTGGTTTTGACGAATTCATCTACAGAGTAGTTTTAGAGCTGATTCCAATCTTGCGGATCTTTCTCTGCTTCTGCTGTAATCTTTGAGAGTGAAGAAATACCAGTGAATATACTTAACGTGTTCAAGACATCACATGTTCTTGTTTCCCTTTGATCAGATCATTCTAAAAAAGACTCACACACAAACTGGATAATATGGTTTTGCCTTTTATCATATATTCTATAATACTGAGTACACAACCCCACTTTTGCTATATGCACACATGAAGATAATCTGCCCTCTGCGATGTGCATATTATTAGAAGGCAATAAGGCTCTAAGATGGATGCTGTCACACTCATAATAAGGTGTTTATTTGCAAGCCTATTTGAATTATTACCCTCTTCTAAACGCCCAATTTCAGTTGCTCTAAACACTTTGTATCTATGTTAAGATATCAACTAATGAAAATATGGCAATTTCTCCTTTTTTGGACTAATAATAGGGATCCAGAGCTCATTAAGTGTGAAAGACAAATTAAAATTTAAAGATGTCTGTCGATACCGTTTATGTGATTACTTGAAGTTGCTGACATATAGTGAACCTGTTTGCTTCGTCTGCAGTTATACTGCAACCAAAGAACTAAACAATTATGAATCGACCTCAAGGCCTTCCTTTTCCTTCTGATTTGTCCCGACTCCAACCCCATTTTCAATGCAGAGCCCTGATAAGAAGAAGGGATGACCACTGCCCCAAAGTCTTCCTCAAATCATGTGGATTGTAGCCAGAGGTGATGTTGGAAGGAAAGTTGGCCACTTATCTTGTAATACTATTGCACTTAACCAATCTATTTAAAGGTCAATCACAGCCTTTTGTTACTGTGAAGCCAAGTATGAAAGAGTCAGGTTTACTGAGATGGCATGTAAACTAAGGCATGTGTCCAGAGTGTGATCTGTGTGTGTGCACATGTTAGGTACCATGCCTGTGGCTCTGTTGTTGGCGATTTTTTGTGTTGTCACTTGTGTTAATGTATGTAGTAAGTCTGTTGTTTAGATTGCTTACCAAGTTTTTCACTTGATATCTCTTAATTTGTTTGACACAAGGAATAGGAAATGAGCCTGACAAGCCCAGAGGCAGACTGTTAGCTTGATCTGATTTCCTTCTCCCTCTTTAATTATCTCACTTCATCATGCCTCATTACTCTCTTTGCTTGGTTGTAATGTAACTTTCTGTATGTAACTGTACTTGTAATTTCATAATTTCTTTGAACAAAATGATTATGAGCTGACTCTTGAGACTCTAGCATAGATGGAAGACAGCAGTAAACTCAAAAGTTTGCTTGGTCTTGATGAAGACTTAATACATACTGTAATGCATACCATGTCACACGCTGTAACATATCACATAGATCTTGCTGGCTTGTGGGTCCCGCCCACTTCTGCTATTGCAAACGGAAATAGTCTGTCCAAACAAGTAATGACTGGCTGCTACAGGCTGTCTGTCATATGAATGCTCTGGTGTGCTTTGATCCTATGATTTTTAATCATTCTCTCTAGTAGGTTGTGATATGCATCCTACATAAAACTGCAACGCCAGTTAAAATATTTACCACTTTTTTTTCCCCACCAGGACCAAACCTTCTATCTATGCTATGCTTCACAATATAATGATACATACACCATACATGTTAGCCCCAGCTGTTGTTAACCAAAATAAATGGTAATTATAAAATGTATGGAATGTTTATACCAACCTTTGTAACATATTATCAAAACTGTTTCCAATGAGAAGAAAATTAAATAGTAGAGCACTGCCAGGAGATGCAGCATTTTTCCACAGAAAGTTGTTGTACAGTGCTTTACCACAATGAGGCATGAAGGCTATTGTTGGAACATGGCATGAGCGTTTGCCCTCCTGGAGAATAACAAAAATTATAATCAATTCAAGGGTGAAATTTGTTTTTAAAAAAGTGCAAAATAGCTTTCTAAATTATTTAATTATCCATAACTCTTATTAATTCCAATCTTGAGGATCCTACTGTTAAAAACCAGCTTCTTGACATTATGAGTTGTAAAAAACGAAGAATGAGACCTCTAACTATGTGGGTTTTTTTTTCCATGCAGAAGCATTATCCTCAGTTTTCCCTTTTGTTAACCATTTTAACTGGTATAGCTGACCTTCACCTTTGTAACTTAAGCAGAGAATGATGTTTATATTGGCTTTAAATCCTTTTAATCTTAAAGTGTTGAAAAAAGTTTTACTTTCCCTGTAACCTCAACAACATTCCTCTTCATCCTTTTAAAGAACCTAGGATAATATAACTTTCAATTAACCACAATTTCTTCACTGTTGGCATGTTCCATACTTGTCAAATGCCATATTTGATATAGCCAAGAGTCAGACCCAAATATTGAAAGAAGTTAATATGAGAGAAATGAAAAACAGGCATTGTTGCTTTATTACTTAAACGAAGGATAAACTGTTGCTTGAAAATATATAAATCCAATTTGCTGATACCTCGTTACGAGGTGACACCTCACATTTGTATGCTGCAAGAACATCTCTTTCATGTATAGTGAAAACAGGGTCAAATAATTCACATGCTGAACACTGGCTCTGAAAGAAAAAAAAGAAACCAGTGCAAAATATTACCAACTTTACAGTTTCACTTGTCATTTCTTTCAAATCTTATCAAATTCTCATAACTGTGTTAGCTTTAATGCATTGGTATGTTAGATCAAATTGGTGTTTACACTCTTTATGGTTAACCGTGGTTAAATTCACTAAATCTTGATTAAGTCTCCTTAGAAATTCACATAAAGATTGTTGATATCCTAAAACAACAACAACAGCAACCTATAGCCCTTTGCATTATTATACTGATTGAAAGCCCTCTTGCTTCATTATGCAAATATGCAATTATAGACTGTTAATTCAAACGTATTAAATAAAATGATAATAGGCCTAAGTTCTTTTTTTCCATTGCCTGGTAACTTGGCTAATCCAAAGGTAATTATAGCAAAAGGATTTCTACATTCCAGTGAATTTAGATTAACCCTTGGCTGCGCTGTAGATGTACCAGGAACATTCTCCAAATAAATAGGTCTGTGAGCTGTAGACATACTAGGTACATCCATATTATAACCTTAATTATTTCTTTGATGCCGCAAAACAATATAACTTTTTATGTCTAATTTTAGCCTTCAGGTTAAGGTTCAACCGTTGTGACCATTAAAAATAAAACTTAAGATCACCGTTTTTTAGCCATACAAACATAAGCAATGCACCCGTTAGAAAAGTTCTTTACACAATGGGGAAAAACATGTAGCAATGAAGGTTAAAAAACAACCCATTGTAGATCTATCTGTTTCTGTTAAGTACAGTTGAGATCTATACAAGTGAATAAAATCAAGTTGACAAATTTATGTGTATTAAAAGCATAATTAAAAATCAGCATTTTAAAAAAAAGTAAGTCAGAGGAAATGTAGACACTCCTAATTGATCAATTTAATCATTGCGAGCATAGCTTTGAAGGAAATGAACATACCTCAAGCTTGTCCCTCAAGGCTAGAAGAAAAGCCAGTTGATATCTTGCAATCAAACAGGAGGTAAAGTTACCAATACCATAGCTCAAAATGTGAAGTTTTCTCTCATCTTCTGCTTTGACACATGTGTTTCCTTGAGATCTGTTGTTATTTCTATGAGCTTAAATATAAAGCAATGTGGTACAAAATTAGTTCCCCCCCAAAAAATAAATGGAAAATTGGTAATATTTCAAGTTCTCATAAAAGAAGCCATGATTAGTAATTAGATAATTGGTAAAAGGAACATTTGAATAGAAAGATTTTTGCCCATATTTGTTAGATTTAGTTTATAGGTCTTTGCACGATTGGTATTATTTATATCTATACAATCATGTGACCTAACAATGGTGTTGTTGTAGTTTATGGTGATATTATTAACTTCCATCTTTCACTTATGCAATTTTTTTTTTTTGCCATAAGTGCTCCGAAGGAATAATGGCAAATCCAAGATAATTTTTAAAAAGTTGATTCTTTTACAACATTTACAATGCTGAGGAGCCTTAAAATAATCCTGTCTATGTTTCATGAAATATCGATAACACCAGCATACACTTGAAACAGCAACTTCACGATATTTACCAAATCTTTCAAGGAAATGCAGCAGGGAAAAGTCAGGTTATTCTTGAAATATACAATGCACTAAACTGCTTTTCAAGATTTTGAGTATAAATTATAGTTTCATATTGATTTTGAACCCGTTGTAACTATCTCAAAGATATAAAATAAAGTCTACACTACAGTGGAAATCCCATAATTCGAACTGTATGGGACCGGATTAAAAACTTCGAATGAAGAGGAATGGAATAACGAAAAGAAGCATAACTGGACTCATTGACTGAGTCAGTGAGCCTGCACTGTGCCTATAACAAGTAACTCTCTCCTTCCCCTGTCTCAACTGCTACTGTGTTAGTAGTGGCAATCCTTTCTTAGTGCATCAGGTCCCTCCTCCTTTGTTAGCCTAGTGATCAGTCATTCTCGCACAGGGATTAGTATATCTTTCTGCTAAAGAGATCCATGATGTACTTTTATAGTGCTTTCAGGGGTAGTATTGACTTCTAATTAAGAGAATCAAATCAGTAAAACTTTGAAATATGAGTCTGTTTCTAACGAAGCCAAAGAAAAAAAATAACCTATTCTCTAGCAAAATTCGGTTAATGAAAAATTCGAGCAATCAGACTTTGGTTTTAGAAGTTTCCACTGTACTTATTATTACATTAGTCAAACTGGTGTTTTGAGTTTTCTCTCATCAGGCAAATGATATTATTTCTCATCTACATTTATTTGAGAAGCTAAGGAAAAAAAATAATAATCTAATTCAAAAAAAAAAAAGCATTACCTGATGCTGAATCGTCTTTTTCAGAGGTTGAATGCTTGTCAAAACGGTCATACATCTCATTCAAGCAGGATAAAATTTGCTCTGGTATTGAAGTAAAGTATTTAAAGAAGAAATTTGGGATGTATAAGCAGAGAGTTTCTGAATCCACATAAGTTCTGATATTCAGTTGAAGGTTTTCTCTTCTCTTCTCAAAATCCAAACATATGACTCAAACTCAAAGTCCAAAAAGCATTGCCATCCAAGTCAGGATCGTTTAAATGAATTTCACTTCAAGACTGCTATGTGTCTAAACTTTGGACAGGTATTCACTGAGTATAGCTGGTGTCTCAAGCTCATTCGAAACCTGTTGCCAAATGTACAAACTTTAAGGGGAGGGAGTCAAGAAGGCAGTAAAAGAAAATTGAATTGACACGTGTCATAATTCAATGATAATATATGTATTCCCCTTAAAATCTAAGGTTGGGTTTTCCTTAAAATTAATAAAATCAAAATATTTCGCAAAAAAATGAAACATCAACAATATTGATATAATACTGAAGAGGTGACTGTATAAAATGTTCAATAATTCTTATAATTAATTTAAGCAATGTTTTTTTACATGCAAAATATTGTTTTGTTTTGTTTTTTTAATCTTAGACTAGACTCAAAAGATCACATGGACATCAAACATCAATGTTAGAATTTGGGATAAATTACAGCTAATTAGCTCACCGTAAGTTCTGCTGAAGAAATCAGACATAAAAATTTCTTGCCTGGAAAAAAAATTTAAAAAAAAGAAGGGGATAAAAATGAAATTCTCTACCAACTGATGAAGTCCAACGTGAAAGCCTGAATAAACTCACATATGTTAGTAAAAAATAAATAGGCATATTTGCTCCTAAAAAACCGAATTAATCAATACTGTAGGACATTGATTAAAAATCTTACTAAGCACTTAAATTGTTTAATGAGGAAATTCATTTTAAATGAAGACATATTTATGACATTAAGACACTAAAATATATTGAGACCAATATCAAAGACCGAAGTGCACAAATTCAATTTAAACATTTGATTATTTTCACAAAATTCTCCAAAAAGGAAATTTGATTTTTCAACAATATAACAGTTAACGCAATGCATAATTGTTTTCGTTACATTTAAATAAATGTGAAACTATATTTCATAACATTCTTTGAACAATCTTCTTTGTTACATACTAAATTATTTAATATTAAATCCTGCTGATAAAAATTTGAATAATGAGTAGTTGAAGTCTAAAAAATGTGTTGTCTTTCGTGAACACTGCTCTCTCTCTCTCTCTCTCTCTCTCTCTCTCTCTCTCTCTCTCTCTCTCTCTCTCTCTCTCTCTCTCTCTCTCTCTCTCTCTCTCTCTCTCTCTAAACTGAAAAAAAAAAAAAAAAAAAAAAAAAAAAAAAAAAGTTCAAACTAAGTTTCACTTGGCCTGTCTCGTACTTGCAGCTGTCTAATCGCTTAGTAAATGAATCCAAGTTAAAATTAACATCAGATTCTTCTCCTATACTTTCTTGGGCATGGGCAACTTTAGATTTCGATCGAAACTTTATCCCCTTTTTACCACGTCTTCCCCTTACAACGATAAACTCTTCGCTCTCTGCCATGTTTATATTTTCTTCTTGTAAGAAACGAAACCAAAAGTAGAAAATGGTTTTCGTTTACGGCAGCCGCAATTTTCTAATCTGTTGTGACCTTTGTGTGAGTCATTTTTTTTTTCCCGCCCACATGTAACAGAATGCGCGGAAACTGAGAATGCCATAAAAGTACGCGGTGTAACTTAATACTTTCTTTTTTTCATGTTACCATCTTTTCACAATTTATACTGAAAGCACATGAATTTCTTTTCTTTATTGTATAAAGTTCCTAAATTTCTTTCCAGAGCTGCCTCTTTTAATAAATCACGGAAAATAGCTGGTTAAGTTTTAGAGTAAGAATTTCGCTGTCTGATCTTGGAGTGCAAATTAATTTATAATGATAAACTTTAAAGAGTATCTTGCCATTTATCTTCTTATTATTGTGGTAATGAACTTTAAAAAAAACAACAGGTAATGGTAACATTTCAGGAGAGATTAAGAAAAAAAAATAACAGCAACAAAAACCTGATTTTAACTGCATATAGGAAGTGATTCTTTATTGGCGTTTATAAGCGAGATAAAATCAAGCATGGTTGTGTCAAACTCATTATTTTTAGAGTCCGAGGTAAAAGGCTGCCAGAAACCGATAATTTACATAGTAAATTTATTTGTCTACATCCGTTTTGCAACCAAACATTTTACTATTCTTGGATTTTTGTGCACATATAATGCAGACCAAACGTTTAAAATGGAAACTACGGCAAACATATTCTTAATGTTAAAAAGAGATCAATAAAAACTATCGTCGAAGAGATTATGTGTTTTGAAAATTCTTCAAATCGCTGATTCTCCCCCAAAACAACATGCTATTTGATGTCATTTTTTTTTTTTTTTAATCGGTGCTCACACAATAACCACAAAGTAACCTGGAATAGAGGGGGTTTTGATCTGAGAAACTTCACATCCACAAAACTTCAACTTTTTGTAAAATACTTTAAGGCTACCATTTTTGCCCAAATGTCTCAATATAAGGGCATATATATTGTAAAATGGGATCGTTTATTTTATCATTTTGATTTCTTATTTGATCTGAATACAATATTTTTAAATCCATTGTTGATTTTGGACAACACCTCGATTTGTAGTTTGTTCTAAATTGAATAAACCTAGGATCGAATTTTTTATAGATATAAAATTAGTACCTTCATGCTCATGTCAAGATGTTGATTTAAAAAATATGTTCTTTCGAAGCGCAAAAACTTGATCCGTGCACTCAATCTTCTTTTAAAAGGTTAAAGATATATAAACGTATTCCTTCATGTTCCTTTTTATCTAATACCTGTGATTTTTTTTTAAATTTTATTTTTACTGCTTATCTTCTTCGTTTTTTTTTTCCCCTTAAGTTGTGGCTAGTATTTGGGTTAATAACTATATTTCTCTTTATGCTAACTTCATTTTTATGGCTGTAAATACTAGTATTGATGTGCTTCTCCTCGTTTTATCCAAAAATATTCCCTTTTTTTCTTTTGGTCTTGAACAATGCTTATCATCATCCTCATACAGCACTTTCTTGGTCGAGAGAAATCACTGTGTGCAAATCTTTCATAACGGGTAGTCTAAATTTTTACTACTATCGGAACACTGTCACATGATTGTAAACATTTCAAAATGGCAGATCTCTGTAAACATCGGCTGCCGCAAGTTAGGATCACCCAAAAGATTGTTGACGCTGCGAAGGAAATAATTGATCTCCCAGATATTAAAGGAAACTTAAAACAAAGGTGCATCGAAATTCAAGAAAATCAAAAAGGGGTAGTTTCAACTAAAGTATTGCGTGAAATCTACACAACGTTGCGGAATGAAGGTACAATAAAAATTAATAGAGAGCTACACTCTTAGTTTCTTAGACCATCGCCTGCTGTTAACACCGGTCCTACTAAAGGGTGCCCACAGGTTAAGAGAAAAACTGTGCTGCTTGGCATGTGGCAGAGCAGAATACCTTTGTCTTCTTTGTTTGCACTGTAGTTAATAACAAATTGCAAGGTTTATAATGCTATTCAATTGCCCAAACAAATCATGTAACTTTGAAGGAACATTAACTATTTTTGCAATCTTGACACTTTTTTGACTGCATGGTTCATGGTTTTAAATTGTTTAGGAAAGGCAGTGTAACAGAAACACAGGATTTTAGAAAAAATATGCGATGAGGATAAGGTCGGATGATACAGTGAAATGGTAAAAACTAGGAAGAAAATCAGAACAAACTAACAAATTCTGCCTAATGTGTTTGTCAAGTGATTTACTTATCCATTGTCTCAAACAACTGAGGAGATATTAAGAGTGAAAAACTCGCTCAACAATCTGAATGACAGACTATGTACTTTGGGGCATACTGTGAAATTAGCAACACATCAAATGTCACTCACAAAAAATAGGGTTAAACTTTACTTATACACCAACACAGCTTTCTTTTATAAAACTAATAGTTTTAATGTATTTTTGTATGCTGATTACAAATTTGTTAATTAAATTTGTCGCAAACAAATACTTTTAAGATATGACATTTTTCGTGTTGTATTTGTCCCATTTTCGCGCATGAATATATTTGTTATTTCCCTTGTTTACACTGCATTGCGCACGTCCATTTGAATATCAATTACATCCTTTCTGATATGGATCTTTGAGCATGCGCACCATTCTTTCCCCCCCCCTGATTTTTTTTTCCTAATTTTTTCACTTCATTACTTCATTACGTGATTTGTTACATAACTTCCTGTTTGCGTCGACTTTCACTTGAGTATTCATGAATGCCAGGGCTAACGGTCAACTAGAAGACAAGAAATAGCACTCTGATAGGTGTTAGTGTATAAGTACAAAATTACCCAAAAAAGGCACAGTCTTGTCTGGTACCTCACACATACACAACACGCTCTCAACTCATGCCCTTGTTCAAGATGATATCTCAGTATAACTATCATTTTCTAATTTGGCTTCACAGTAATAAAAGGCTGTGATTGACCCATAAGCAGATTGGTTTTGTGTCATGGTTTTACAGAATAATTGTCTAATCACGATGTTTTATATCCAATACCACCACAAGATTTTAGGGGTTCTGTGGGACAGTAGTAATTTGAAGGCTTGTATATTGAGGGTGGGGTTGGATAGAGGGTGAATAAGAGGGAAATGAAGGGTCTTGTGGTAAATTCACCATTATCTAGTTCTTTGCTCTTCTGTCTTAGTAACTTACTAGCAACCTCAAGGATAGGAAACAGGTTGTCCACATGTAACTTCAAGTGCCTGTCTTGTTACATGGAACTGAAAACTTGCATTGGCTTTGGATCCCTTTTTCATTGGTTGATATTCTAATTTAAGTCTACCGAGTTACTGAGATTGGGTTTTCAGATGAGGATTCTCAGCAACGCCTCACCCATCTGGGAGCCACATTATGGCTACCTACTTTGCTTATTGCAGATGTCAGATTTTCCTTATGGCCAAACATAAAAGTTGGCAGATAGCGGAAGTGGGGTAAAAGAATTTTATTGATTCAATGTTGGGCCGTTTAACCCAAGAAATGACTGAAATCTGTGATTGATTCAATGAGGATTGACCATAATCTATGATACAGATACTCATCAAAAAGAAAGTTAGGAATATAAAACACAGAAGTTGCAATTTGCATTGAATAGTTTTTATCTCATTGTGTTCTCATTTATAAATTATATACTTGTACATGTGTTTTGATTTAAAATTAAGAGCACTTTTTTCATTATGTATCCAGGTCAAAGCATATTTCTTCATGAAATGATAGAAGGAGCTGATATAGTGCCACAGCAGCCTGTCCTTCCTCCTCGTGTAAGTTTTGAATGAAAAAAAATTCTCTTACTTTTTCTTTGTTTGCAGACTTGCCTTTATCTTCATCTGACTGCCTGTCTCTATCTAACTACCGGCCTGTCTCTGTCCACATTTATGTCAGTCTGTCTCTCTATCTGTCTCTCACTCTCTCACACTCTCTGTGTCTCTCTCTGAGCCTATGTATCTATTTATCTCCCTTGGTCTTCGCTCTTGGCCAATGCTCAATTATTGAGGCTGATTAAACTGACTGTGATAAGACTCTTGTGATCCTGCAGTGTGTGTTGCAATATTTTTTTCCAGCCATTAATTTTTGTATAGCAGTGTATACCTTTGTATTTATTCTAATTTTCTAGTACAATTTATTCCTATAATTTCAGAATCCAGAACTTGAAGCAAGAATACAAAAATTGAGAATAGCGGAAGAAAACAAAGAATATGAACGAATGACTAAGAATGTACAGCCAAGGGTGAGTTTCTTTTAACAATGCAAATGTATGAAAGTTTGCTCAAGCCTTCTTTCCCAAAGAAATACTCTATGATATTTATACAATTTTTTTTTTACAGCTTTTTTTTTTGTTAGTCAAGTTTATTAAATGTATTTGATTCAGATCAATTCATCAACAATGTACCAAATCTGAATTTAAATTAATTTCAACACATTTTTGTAGGAACTTAACAATTGGTTTTTTTTTTAATCATGAATTGAAGCCACATTTTCATTTAACACAGGCCAGTTTAAAAGAATCGATTATCAGAGTCATCAGCGTACAAATGAAAATAATAAGGCAATAGCAAAGGCATGTAAAAAGTTTGAATTAGTAATTTCTGTTTTGAGTAATCCATAAATTTGACATGAGACAATGGTTTTCTTGGATTGGAACATTATTTTTTTAGACTAATGTATCCTAAATTTATTTTATATCAAGTTGTCTGAAATAATGCTAAGAAGTTGATCCTTTTTTTTCAGGGGACGAAAGCTTTCACTTTCCAAGAGGATGGTAAGTTTTCATATTTCTACTACTCCTCAGCATTTCTCTTTAATATTTTGAAATTTTCATGTGCAAATTTAGCTAGACTCATTTTCTCATTGATTTTTTAGAAACCTATAATTATTGCTGCAAGAGTTCAGGTTTGTACATTGTCAGTTCTTCCATGCTTGACTGAAGTTTATATGCAGAAAAAAAAACCTTACCTTAGTCTTTGCTTTCAAGTGAATGGTCAATTAAATAACCAATAAGCCTATGAATGAGACTGAAAGAAGTCATTGATTGAAAAACGCCCAACAAAACTGTGAGATATATCCATCTCCACTTTAGTTTCTTTGATAGCTTCAGTTGGCTGCTTTGGAAAAAAATAAGCTTTAAATTATCTTGTAACCTGTTCACCATTGCCCATGAGTTGAAGGACCAGAATATGCCCAATTAGAGCTCAGCTATTCTGTATGTAAAAAAATAGCAAGAGGTTTGTTTTCTCAATGATGTAATTGCTGTAAAGAAAAAAGTATAGCATATTGGACGTTTATACAGTATTGTTCTCACTGTCCTTGCAGTCAAGTCAATAAACAGGCAGATGATAGCCATGCTGAACTTTGCACTGACAGTTGTGGCTGGTTTTGCCTTTGGGTATAAAGTTGTAGAATATGGAGTTGGAAAAATATTTGCAATGGTAAGTATTGTCATTGGATCGGCTGGTCTAAATGTTTGCTTGAGATCTTTTTTTTAGTTTTGACCTTGTACCTGCTTAGTTGACTTGTGCAAGACAACAGGTCTTCTCTGAGATGCCAAAATATTTATCTTTTCTGTGATACTTTCCAGTTGCTTCAATGGTGAACACCTGCTCTGTAAATAATCTCTTGAAAATAATATAAGATTTCTGGATGAAATAACTATGTGCAGTTTGAAGTACTTTTTGAATTTCGTCTTCATATTTATAATATTAAATAACAATACTGATAATGTAAATACAAGCCAAAATCTAATATTATTCAAGAAAAGAACAACTTACTTCTAATCATCTTCATTTTTTAATCTGATTAAGTCCAAGTCCTATAATTCAAATTTACTGATAAATAAAACTCTCTCTCTCTCTCTCTCTCTCTCTCTCTCTCTCTCTCTCTCTCTCTCTCTCTCTCTCTCTCTCTCTCTCTCTCTCTCTCTCTCTCTCTCTCTCTCTCTCTCTCTCTCTCTCTCTCTCTCTCTCTCTCTCTATCTATCTCTATATATATATATATATATATATATATATATATATATATATATATATATATATATATATATAACGAGTTTTATGCTGTAGATTTTAAAGTTTTCATACTGTAACATTGATGTTATATTTTTTTATTTTTTTTTATTGATTTTTTTTTTGTTTTTCAGCAAATGATGTCGGGTCTCATTTTGGGAACCATTGTCTTTTTTGTAGATCTTTATTTTATCATGAGGTATGGAGTATGACGGCGCAATTGTTTTGTAAATTTGATCTATAGACTGTGTGAATGCTTTAATTGTATCTGTGAACACATATTGAACTGATAATGTTCTGTGTCAATTATTTAGGCCTATATGAGTTGAAATTGTGCACACACTTGTAATTTAAGATCTGAGTAAATGTGTTGCGAGAATGAGCACATCTGACATCATTAATTGTAGTTCACTTACATGTTTTTTTTTTATCAATGTGTACATGTATATCTTTTCTTTTAATTTTGTTTAAAATGGTTTCATTTTTGGGGAAGAAGGAAATTTACTTTCATATGCTTTGTTTTAAATGTGTGTTCAGGAAATTTATCAACAGAAAATTGTTGATGATTGATTCAATTTGAGGTTAAAAACATTTTTGTGAACAAACCCAATATATGATTCAATTTAGGAAAATGTTCTTGTAATAATGAGCATGATAGATTTGTGTATATGGTGCTATATTTTATAAATCATTATCGGCTCTTTGGTTCACAAAGGCTTTCTTATTTTTTTTTTTATAAAATATTGGGTTTTTTTTAGGATTGATAATTAGTCATGCTGTAGACATGACATTGGTGCAGCCCATATGTCACATAGCTCACTCTGTATAGCTCTGGATTTATACTACAGCACAAATTCTCCCTCATGATCTCAAGAATAGTCCTGATTGACTCATGCCAGGATTTCGCCTTGTGTTTATTAATGAATTCATTCACATTCTTTTTTTTTCTTATCTGCCCGTTTTCATTGCGGTTATTTCCTTACATTTTTAAGTTGTCCTGTCTGTAAGTTGTTGATATTAAACGACTTTTTGTTCATTATTTTTAAATGTGAATTTTTACATTGCTTCTATAATTTTTGTTGTTCTTTTGTAAATGTCAGCTTCTGTGTTAGTGAAGCTGGAAATTGTTTTCATTCCTCAAAATCCAGTTCTTAACTTTTCCAAAATTGCAGATCAAAACAATTCATGTATGTGTCTTACTTGAATTTCTTGTCTGTTGGGATGTAATGGCTCATTGGTTTTACATTTTCTGTGTATATTTTGACTGATCATTATAAAAAATTTGAAGCAAATATTTAGGAAGAAAAATTTGTTTCTATTTAAGTATTTTCATTGTAGAATAAAATGGTAATGAAGAGGTTGTATATTTTGTTTCTCTTTATTTTAACATGCATGATTCTTTCTATATCATAATAAATTGGAAAACAAAACAAATTGTTACATTGAAAAAAAAATCTTTCTTTTGCAGTTCCATATTTCTAAAGACTTAACAGACATGATATTGAATTACGTCTGGTGTTTGAATTTGATTTAAAACATTTTATTTCATAAAATAATAATAATTAATATGATTATTGAACGTGGAAGAGAATTTTCTGTTTATTTACGGAATTCCGTATAATTTAAACATTCATATGATCATCCGTAAATCCTGCCCATGTGTCAGACATAAACTTTTATCCATAACGTTGAAAGTATGTTAAAAAAATAAAATTTTTAAGGAAAAGGAAACAGCGGAAAAATAATTCTTCAACGATATTTTCCCATCATCAAGTACATGTATCAACTAGTGCGAAAGTATAAAAGTTTGTGATATATCGATATCAATATCAATATCCCACGGTTTTTTTTTTTAAAATAGGCCTTAGCTTTTCTGAAGTTTATCGATTGAAAAAACAAATTCAAGAAATGCTAAATAAACCAGAGTTTGCAAAGCAGTGGAAGCAAATTTAGTGTACCTCAGAACATTAACATGAATCTCTGCTTAGCAAAAACAATTAGGTCAAACGTTTGTTGCCTCAACACTAGCCTGGTTCTTGTATTGGATTGAAAATAGGTCAAAATGTTGTTGCCTCAACACATGTTCAGGATTTAGGTAAAGCCAGAGGGCATACAACTTACAAGAGAAAACAGTAAGTGGTTTAACCGTAGGAAAGTATGGGTGTGGGAAAACCAACCTGTTATTAAATCTTCTACTAAAACCAGATTTATTGGATTACAATAAAATGATTGTTCATGGTAATAGTCTAGTATAAAATAATAGCCTAGTTAAAGATACTATGTATGATTTATTTAAGAAAAGGAAGAAATCATAAACAAGGATATCAGTCCATATACTTTTGATAAAAGAGATAGGAGAAAAACTTGACAATGAAAATCTGATATTATGCGAATTCTTTTAAAACGGGAAAGATTGTAGTCCCGAAAGAACTCAACCCTGCCGATGAAAAGCTAATAGTTTTTCATGACATATTATTAGAGAAAAAGAATAAATGTAATGATTATTATACCAGGGGAAGGCATTCAAATATTGATTGTTTTTATCTCAAAATTATTTTCGATTACTTTTGACAAACAATTAGAGAAAATAGCAACACCTATGTCTTTTTAAACAGGATAACAAAAACAATCAATACATTTACCAATGATCATGTCTCTCAAGATATGTCTTATGATGAGTTTAAACAATTGTGTAATATCTGTTGGGGAAACCACATAATTTTCTTGTTATAGATTCATCTGTTGTGAATAACGGAAAATACACAGATACAAATCTATTTCTTAGATTTTGGACGTAGAACTTTTTAAAGAAGATTACGAACTTTTGATACAACTTGTAAAATACACTTCAAATAAAACTTTCATTCGAAACTTACTGACCAAGATAATCTTGTCTTAGGTCTAAGAGTTGAACAAGTTATGATAAGATTTTGCATTAGAGAACTCTAAAAATTGACAAACATTTACAGGCTGTAAGATTGGAGCATGTCAGCTTTGAGCTTGTTGCCCCTGCAGTTTTTTTCTCACGAGGAGGATACAAATTTTCTTACCACATCAGAGATAATCGGAGTCAAAATAAAAAGACAACAGACATAATTTATACACTGTTATACACTGCTCTGTAAATAATCAGTGGTTATAAACTTGCAATGAATGGTGCAACTGCGACCACTAACGCTTCCGTGGGAAACCTTAAGTGATTAGTGTTTGGAGTCTCCAAGAATTTGAATTGGTACAGTGAAATGCTTTACCAAAGAGAGGTCATCTTCGTGGTGGGGTCCTCACATATCAACTACAGTTACATGTAACTGTGAGGCAAAAGGATTAAAAAATGATTACGGGAAAATAACTGAATTGAGTAAGTTTTCATTCGAATGCTCTACATAGGGCTATGAATTTTGTAAAAGAATGCCAAGAGTTAGACTGCCTTTCGATCACATGTATTTGCATGTACCTGCTAATGGTCATCTAATATAGGCCTATGATATTTTGGCTAAAAATTTAAATATTTAACTACCGTTATTAGAAGTAACTATTCCAGCAAGATGTAGCATGCTTACGTGAGGTCGATGTAGCCTTATTTATAAAGCACAAGCGTGTTTCTCTGTTCAAGTGAACTTTGCAACGATAACAAACTATGTCCCTCTCATTTAATACAAGGAACATTGAATTCTTTTTATTTGAACTGTATTAGAGATCTCAATTTAAAAAATGTTAACTGAATTTGAACATTTTCCTTCATTAAACCTTCAACCGGTTCTTTATGATGCAGTGATCCAATGCAGACCACGCAAGTTGATGTGTTAAAAAGTGATCTCCGGTTAAAAAAAACAACAACAAAAGACAAGCATGCAGCAAACCGCATGTAGGATGTATATTATCTAAAGAAATATCCACTAGCTCATCCTCCAATGAAGCCGATGACTGGTTCTGACTGCTTCTATCATAGATATTTTTCTCTAAGGAGGTGCTGTATATGTAGGGCAACATATTTTATTTTAAGAGTTTAAACAGTGGGCTTATACATGCACACATATTTAATTAAAAGAAAGGTGTGATTATTTTAGTTGACCCTGCAATAACTTCAGTACAAACTAGACCTATCAGAACAAGAAGAGCCACTGCCTGTTGTGTGAGTAAAGCAATGGAAAGGGGGGGGGTGGGGGGGGGGGGGCGGGGAAGAGAGAGAGAGAGAGAGAGAGAGAGAGAGAGAGAGAGAGAGAGAGAGAGAGAGAGAGAGAGAGAGAGAGAGAGAGAGAGAGAGAGAGTCTGTATAAATGTAAAATACTAGTTCATTCACTTTATTAAATTTTTCTTAAAAGTTTAGTGATTATTTAACCTTTAGCGATCTCTAAGTCTAAACAACAGAGCACTATAATAGTTCATTTAGCACTCTGATGTTTAAATCCCTTAGAAGAAGCGTGGGCTCTTCGCTGCTGTGAAGACTGACGACCCACATCAAGGAAGGGAGCGAAGCCACCTAAGGTCTAACCCTACTGGAAACTTGCATTGGCATAATGTACAACAATGTATTTCATTCTTTTTTTTTTCCGGTTCGTTGCAGCCCCCATACATAAGCAACGAAAGAAAAAAATCACCGCTTAGAGGAAACTATGGACGTAAGCATGCGTACACAACAAATTTTTGTAATAGGGTACACGAGTTAATTAATTAATTCATTAATTAATTGTAATAATAATAATAACAACAACAATAATAACGATAATAATAATAATAATAATAATAATAATAATAATAATAATAATAATAATAATAATAATAATAATAATAATAATAATAATAATAATAAGAAGAAGAAGAAGAAGAAGAAGAAGAAGAAGAAGACTCAGGGATACACATTTCGTAAAGAAAAGCATATTTCAGGAGAGGAAGAAAGACAGAAAAAAAAATGAAGAGTGACAAGACTCAAAAAATCTTTTGGTTTCCTTTTTTAAAAAAAATTTTTTTTTTTATTACATCTAATTAATTCTCGATGGGGTGCAGTGCTGCTAGAATAAATTACTCATAAAAGTTGTTTTAATGAATATAATAATTTAAAAAAATAATAATAAATAAAACGAAACAACTTGTTAACTGACAATATATCCAGGTGAACTTTTGCTTTTGTTTTCGTTTTCGCGTTACACAATGTCTATCGTAGAGTTCATATTATTATAGAGAATACATAAGGAAATTCGTTCTCAATGGAACAATGTACTTCATGAAGACAACATGCTAATCTTATAAGTGGCATTTGCTAACTCTTATAATTTCATTACTGATCTAGTGATTCATTTTTCGTTCAAAGTTATATTCTAGATGTAGATCATAAAGAATGTTGAAGGTTTAATGAAGGAAAATGCTCACATTCAGTTAACATTTAGATCTAGATCTAGATCTAGATCTAGAGTTCTTTTATCTGATAGATGTACTCTTTTTAGCTGACGAGTCTTAGAAGGATAAAGTTACAGTCTGACACTCGTTTTGCAAAACATTTTAGTCGCCTAGAATCTAGATCTAGATAGAATAATTGGAATTGGGCGCAGTGGACATAACCTAAAATTTTTCAAGGTTTGGAAACAAATAACTTAATCAGTGTATTTTATATGATTTTTATAAATTGAAGTGTGGCATTACATTTGAAGAGGATTTTACAATACTTTTCTGTGGTGAAAACTAGACATCTACATAGAATTATCATTAAGTTAAAATTTTCACAGAAAATTAAAATTTAGCTCTTTTGAAATAGAGAGAAAATGAGGAATTTATCCACTTTCAAACATCTTAGTTTGTAATTAAATCTGCCTCATTAGAACTGCTTTTATGGTGTGAACACTGCAAGTGTAGAATCTTACAAAGTCTTTTTTTTTTAATGTTTCATGATTGCAATATACTTTACAATGATAGGTTGTACTTATTAAAACTAAGCTTCGCAAATTAAAGTTATTTAGATTGGAGCATTAGCTTTCAAGAGTTTACTCCAGTTCTCATGTATACCTTTCTCCCTCTTTCTTCATGGATACCTGCTCTTTATTGCGTACATCTGGTTTTAATTTAAATGAGATGGGAATTTATACCTACCAAGAGCAGCTCTACCAGAATGGCGAATGTCACATTTAGGTGATCCCATTATTAATGGGTTTTTTTTTGCCTAATTTTTTTTTTCAATAAAATGGAGGAAGCAGTGGAACCATCCATCGAAGATCTTTTTTACTGCCCTTGATGTGGCCATGGATAAGCTTGTTAACTGTTTGAAGCATCATTCCATTTTTTTAAAGCAAGAAAATCAAGAAATAATTTTGTTTGAATGCATGAATTGATCAATTATACCTCATAAGAAGGTCAAAATTTTCACAAAAAATTATATTCTTAATTTTCCTTGCATTATGTTTCAGGTTTTTTGCTAAGCATTTCCGTATTTCAAGAGCTATTTTTCAAAACTCGGGAAAATGATGCTACCAAGCCCATTGTCCAGGAGCCACTGTCTTGCACGTTTTGTACTATCCTGGCAGTCGAGAAGGAAAAGAATTTTCCTCAAAGAAATAAAGTTGGCCCAAATTAAATGTTCACAAAGTAAAGCTTATTTTTGCACCCATGCTCACAATGATAGATTCATCCCAATTTGTAATGAAGCAAGTGACTCAGACTTAGCCAGACTTCAAGAATTTCTTGATAAACATCATCGTCTTTTTGTGCTTACGGGAGCAGGACTGTCCACAGAGAGTGGTATACCAGATTACAGATCTGAAGGTGTTGGTTTGTATGCAACAAGTCCAAATCGACCAGTTCAATACATAGACTTCTTAAAAAATGATGCAATAAGGCAGCGTTACTGGGCTAGAAACTATATTGGTTGGCCAAGATTCTCATCATTTCAGCCCAACAGGTGTCATTACATTCTGAGTGACTGGGAAAGAAAAGGACGCATTCACTGGCTTGTCACACAAAATGTTGATGCCTTACATTACAAGGCAGGCTCTCAAAGAGTTACAGAACTTCATGGAAGTACCCACAGGTATAACTTTTTAACTGAAAATTGTGCATAAATAAATAAAAGGGGATTCAGTTATCTTAAATATCTTTGATATTTGATAAAGTACAATTTTTTTTCTG
This sequence comes from Elysia crispata, assembly GCA_033675545.1. NCBI lineage: Eukaryota > Metazoa > Mollusca > Gastropoda > Plakobranchidae > Elysia > Elysia crispata. The sequence continues at coordinate 464,931 of JAWDGP010006482.1, forward strand.
AGAAAACCTTAAGTTGATAATGTTTTACCTATTAATACAAAACTATAGATTCCCAATTTGGTCATGAACTTTGAATGTCATGTCCCAAGTGTCGTAATGAGGTTTTGGGGAGTAGTGTATTTTCTTTTTTGCTTTTTACTTGATTCCACGTTTCAAGTTTGAAGAAAACAAGTAATTGATTTATGATCCCAATTCAAAATGAAAAGGGTTATGAATAATGATGAAAATTAATTTAGAGAAGCTGGCATACAGTCTTGTGTGGTAGTCAAAGATCTTTTTATGAATAATAATCAAGTTTCATTCGCAGTTTGTCCCAAGAACTGGTTATAACTCATACATAATTAAAGGCACTTTCAAGGAAACATCCACTTACAAAACCTGTGCATTTTTTAAGAGCAAAAAAAAAGTTAATAAATAAAATTATTAATGTGAAAAAGTAATTCAAGTCAACAGATACAGGCTTGTCCCACTTGAGCTTCTTTTTGCATCTCTTCATCAGAGTTTTATGCCTGTCATGCAGCTATCGGACGACAAGACATGCTTTCCAAGCAGCAATTGACGAGGTAAATCGAGGCTGGTCTGTGGACACTAACCGTGTCTTGGAAGATCGTCCAGATGGAGATGTTGATTTAGACTCTGAAAAGCTCAAGGAATTTGTGGTAATTAATTATTTGAAAATAAATGTGCAGTTACAGTAATGAACATTTCTCTCAGCCACTTGTTCATGCTTTGCAAATGACAATTAAAATGTGGTTAGTCAAGGTGCCTGTTTAAAATTATCAGATTTCATCAAACATGATGATTCTTACGGGACTAATTTCACTGCTCTTCTTGTTTGCAGTACACAGGGAGGGGGGGGAGAGCTGTGCGTAATCTGAATTGGTCAACTAAAAAGAGATGGGCTCAGCTCTCTTAATCTTTACATAATACCACACCATCACAGTACAGAGAACATAATTAGAGATTGAGATGGAAAAATGTCATCATTACCTGCTCACCTTATAACTAGTGTATTTTAAAGTCTAAATAATAATTTTTTTTCACCCAAAACTATTGGAAGGAGAATACCTCCACAACATTTTTGTATATTTGTAGAACAAGGAGTAATGTAGACTTTAACCTATCAATAACTTCTAGATTTAAGACAGCAAAGCCAGATGCTGTTCAGCAGACCTGTACCAGTATATTATCTCTGATAATCCATTTACTTTTTTCTCTTTTTTTTTCAACATGAACTTGGCTGTTGTCTTCCATTTATTTGCCCTCATTTATCATTGAATTGTATCTTTGCCATTGCCATTATGAATTTTAACATATTATTATTCCAAAAGATTACTTCCTTGCTCTTTCTTTAATTTTGTTCCTGTCATAGTTTTTCATTTCTTCCCGCAGGTCCCATCTTGCCCCAATTGTGGAGGAATTCTCAAACCGGAGGTGACCTTTTTCGGAGACAATGTTCCCAAGGCTACAGTTCACTATGTTTTAGAGAAAATGTTTCAATCAGATGCTGTGTTGGTCCTGGGGTCTTCACTAGAAGTGAGTTAGCATAACCGATGAGGATGTTGATAGTTCCTTTTTTTTAAGTCACCATTTTTTTAATACATTTTTACTTCTGACAATGCAATTTGAATTCTAAGAATATTCAATTAAAGTTGAGGCATAAAAATTATCGTGTAATATCGAATTTTAGTATAATTTATCAAGGTAAGTTGGAGTCAACTATAGATATTAGCAACCAATGTTGAACAAATGTAGACTCCTCTGCCAATATGCATTAAATGCCAGTCTCCCTTAGCTTTACACCGAATGGATGGCCGTGTACTTAGCTAACATATTCATATAGTCGAATGTGGTTCTTTCGAAGTCATTGGGATAAAAAAAGGACTTTGATTTATCCGAAATTCGAATAATCAGGATACTAGTATAGATAAAAGAGAGTAAAAAATGTGGGTGACAGATCAGTAATGGTCTCGGGTGTGTAGGGATTCATACCTGGCCCCTGGGGCTAGCCCCTTTCCCTTTCCTTCTCCTACTCCTAATCTTATTGCAGACTCTTGCCTGTAACATAAGGGGTCGGAACATACACACACCAGAATTGCTTGCCACACGAGCATAGCACAACTTTCTTTGTTTCACAAGCTAAGAAAACTGCTTTCAGAATTTAAAAAAACCCCATCAAGATGCTTCAAATTAAGAGGATCCTTCTTTCCAACTTCGAGCTAACCGATATTTTTTAATAAAGCTTAAAGAGAGAAATATTTGGTGAAATTTATCGACTTCGAACTATCCTAAGTCCAATTATGTGAACTCGACTGCACTTTTTTCGTGTCTTTTTTGACATCATAAAACATACCTCTAGCTTTTTGCGTCAGCAGGTCTGAAATCTGAATTTAGATTTTGAATAGTACACTCTTTAGTCTGTAACTGTAAGAAAGACTGTTCATGCATATTTGTCAGTGTCACATCATCAACATTTAAAAATCCAATACCTACCAGAGGCTATGGAAGATCTTCCCAACATGGTAAGGTGATATGCACAATAACTATCTTTAGTCTCAGCTATTATTTCTAACTACATGTACTGATACAGCAATTATTCTTTACACAGAGAGTCTAACATCAAATTTTTAATAGCTGGAACTCTCTTGCAGCTATTTCATTTTGAATTCTTTTTATTTGTTTTGATTTTCAATCATTTTTTTATTCTATTTATTCCTATATGCAGGTTTACTCAGGTTATCGGTTTATGCTCAGAGCACACGACCGTGGGATGAAGATGGCTGTTGTCAATATTGGACCAACTAGGGCAGATAAACTTATAGATGTCAAAGTCAGTGCAAAGTGTGGCGACGTTTTACAAAGACTTCATGTTTAGCTCTCAACTTACTTTTGAGGAATACCTTGTACTTTGCACTTTCTTTAAGAAGACATTAAGGATACCATAGAAATTCTATCAATGGCAGGGATTTTTAAAACTTTGGATAAGTAGCTCTCTAATACTATTTCAAAGTTCTACAAGATTGTACATAATATACATTTTTTTCCTGCCTACCTTTTATTTGAAGAGACCAACTGTAAAGTCGCAGTTGAAAGGACTTACTCTTATCTTACACTTATACAAAGACATACTGTATTTTACAGTGTCATCAATAATCGTTCATATTTGGCTGTGATATCATGGAAATAAAACTTTTTTTAACTTATATTGAGTGTAAGTGTTTTAACTAAATTTTTATAAGGAATACATGCTGGACTGTATATATATTATGATTGTTTAAAAAATAGAAAAAAATATCTGTATTGGACGCATGTTCTAGTCTATGCTTGATTTTATATGAGATTAAAAGACATTTTTTTAAAGCCACAGTTGGCCAAACCTCTTTTGAAACTTTGTATAGTTGCAATGGGATAATTCAACAGGAATGTGGTATAACTTTGTACTGATTCAAAGAAAATGTAGAAACAAAGAAACAGAGAGAATCAGCAGGAAAACAAATAATTATATTTGAGGAATTCCTGGTTTTGAAGGATCCATGTTCAACTTTATTGTGCTTGACTGTGTTAACAACTTAGAATACAATTCTACAGCTGCTGGTACTAACATGCACCAATGTAACATCCTAATTATGATAGTGTACCACATGCACAGTACACCTCAACTAGTTTGGTCTTTTTTTTTTTTAGAAGTTTGTTGGATCGAGTCAGGGCATAGGCACCAAAGAGGAAGTAATCAAAGTCAAAGTATTACATCATTACCTCCCTTTTCAATCAAACAAAAGTCAAACATTTGTGTAGGGAAACAAAGCCATTCTAATTTCTAAGCCCTTTCTTCCTACTGTCCAAATTCCCCCCCAGACTTTGGCTCTTTGATTCTGTATCATGCTCTCCCATGAGTTAGTTGCCATCCTCTGCTCCTTTCCCCTATCTAATCATTATTTTCTCCCTGTATGTCCATACTTTACCCTATTCTACCCCTATAACGTCGCATAATGGAGCCTATCCACTGCATGCCTTTCACATTTTGTAAACTACAAATATTTGTCAGCCAATTATATTTCTAAAAAGAAAAGCATTTTGTTATGGGCTTGCCTACATTTGTGGTCTCCTTGACCCAACTACAGGTCTGAGACTACAAGTCATTCATTTGAAGCCAGATATTCTAAGCGTCACCATAAAAAAAAAAAAAGAAAGAAAAGGATTTTTCTATTTTTGAAAGCAAGGTGATCTTTGATTCTGAGTTAATTGGATTTGGATTCAAAATATACTGTATACATGTATAGATAGCAATTCTAGAATTTTGACAGCCGTTTTTCTGTCTCCACCAGATTAAGAATAGGTGGAATAACATAAACATGACTTTTCTCACTATTTGGTCATTTGTCAAGCATCTTGCAAGGTCTTTTGTGCCCATGAAAGCCTTTCAATTATGATTGAGTTATGAATGACACATAAATAGCAGATAATATTTCCTTTTCTCTCCTTTGAATAAAAGCCGTGCTTTACTATTACTCAGCAAAATGAAGAAAACTGAGAAAAGGAGCAGGGAAAGATAAAAAGAGTAGATGTAAAAAAATCGTACACAAGTCAAATTGTCCGCAGTTACATCTCAGTTAATCCATAAAGGACTGCAAACTTTTACAAATAGGGCTGATTTAAAAAAAAAAAAATAAATAAACAAAACTAGCCATACGAGACAGAAACTGTTTAATGTTTATGTCTCAGTCACATGACAAATCAGTAAAAATATATTCAACAGAAGTTTTTAAAGACAGGTTCACACAGCAAAAAATATCAGAAGCAAGAAAAAAGACCTTTTTAATGACATGAGTGAATGTTTACACATTAAAAAAAACAACCAAAAAAATGTATTTTAAAAATGAACTCAAAGTCATTAACATACACTACAGCCAAAAGATAGACACTGATAGAAGCAAATGAAATATGCATGTATGGTTAAACAACTTAAGGACAGTTGAAAGAAAAGTTATGGTTTGTGTGGTGGATACAATATGATAACTAGATCAATTTACAACTGTACATGATCTTATAATATCAAATGCTGAACTAACAGTAACACAAATTTTATTGAGCATGAGGACTCATGAACATTTTCCATTGCATGCACAAACATATGTGTGCTTAAATATATATTTGCCATCTAGATGTAGGGATAGAGTAGCCAATACACCAAACTGCTTGTTTTATGTTATTACATTAATAGTACCCTATATCTGACATTTGAAATGAATTAAAAAGCGATGGCAATTCTGACTCAAGTTGAATTTTAGAAGTGATTTAAAAAAAGATTTGAGATAAACACAAATGAAACTTACTAGATTCTGAATCTGAGTGTTATAGATTCTCCTGCATGCCTCATCCCAATCAGATGGCAGATGATGGCAACTGTATTGTACTGATATTGTAATCACCTCTAGGATGAGATATTGCTTGTTAAACATGAAAACTATTTTAGAGAAGCTTGAAAACAGAGCATAATTGTATTCTATGGGTAAATGAAGAATAAATAAAGTGTATATACAATTTGAGTCTAACCCCATCCCCCTCCTTCTTACCCATTTGTCATTTTTTATATCCCTATGTTTCCTTCAACTGATCAAGCTAATGATTTTTAAATGACCCCCCCCCCTTTTTTTTTTCCTACCTTCTAAATATATCTTGTGCTTAAGAGACCCTAAGTCAGGCATTAAAAGCAATAAATGCATTTGTCTTTTCTAACTGGAAACTGTACATGTATATTTTTTTCAGTGAAACATCTCTGGACATGCAAATGCATTGAGTGATAAGTCTTCAACTTTTCAAGGACAAAACTGAATTTTTTTTTGTAACATAACACCAAAGACTAAACAAAGCAAGACTCCAACACAACTCACCATAGATGTTTCACAAATACTTTAAACTTCATGGACATAGCCTATTCATTTCTAAGTTTCCCTATAGAACACTCTAAACAATAAAATGGTGAAGATTGGCTCCTATTTCTGAATGCATGACCCTTGTTCAACCCACAAATTTCACTATTCATCACTCACTTGTAGGGAAGCCTCAGTTTTTGAGAATTGATTTGAGCAAACTTGAGGGACACCGAAAGAATAGCAAAAAAAAAAACTCTACAAAAATAAAGACTGGCCTTAATAGGGAAAAAAAAGATATGGAATCTTTAGACCAGAGTGAAGAGAAAAAGTACATAAAGGACAGTAACCTATTTTAAAAATTAACATGTATTTACATTAAAATTTGCATACATGGGTGGAAAAATTTCAGAACAAAAGATTATGATACAAAAACCATGCTAAGATAATAAACTGAAGTAAGGAAATTGCCACCATTCACGCTCAAGGATTCAGGTCTGTAAAGGTGTATTGGTAATACATGTACTTCCAAATGTCTAATAATGCCAACCTGACAATAGCATATGTAAAGGCAAAAAAAAAATTAAAAACTGGAGGCTAAGAAAGAGCTGCAGAATTATTCACACTATAATTTATGTAAGACTAAGAGGAGAAGCCCTTTTATTTTTGGTGAGAAATTGATTTTGATATCAGAGATCCCTGCTTGCTATCTCTGAGATGAAAACTATCTTCTGCCATTCAAAGTGATATAATTTGTAAAGAAATCCTGCTTCTCTTGAAAAGATTTTATACAATAATTTTTTCAAAAGGGTTATCACATTTAATTTTACTAGACAGCACTATAGATGTATGGGCAAACACAAGATAACACTATAGCTATCCCTACCTCAATTTTGTGAATAAATTTTTAAATACTCACCTCCACAGAGTTTTTTTTAATACAATATAAAAAATTTAAAACATGAACAATTACTGAACAAGCTAATCTCTTAAAGCAAACTTACACATTTATATGTTCCAATGCTGATATAAAAGAGAAAGTAAAAGAAAAACAAGTTTTGTGATTATGACTCACAGTTAAAAAATATCATACAGTAGAAAAAAACTAGTAGCTTCCAGGTGGACCAAGCTCATTCTGGGGGCATTACAATGTGTAAGGACGAGATCTACAGCTTATGCATTAGCATTCAAATTTCACTAAAATTTGAAAAAAAAAAAGAAAAGAAAAGAAGTGCACAGTAGAACTCAGATATAGACCAAATTAACGCTGTCTGCTAAGGCTGACAAGTTAAACAGTTAATATTATTGTCCAGCATAAGAATCCGAAATCGTCATTTTTCAATTGAAGCAGACTCTCAAGAAACAAATTTGAAACCAGCTAGAACTGCTATATTTAAAAGAAAGCCCATCGAAAAGTAGTATGACATAAAGATGTTAAAAGTACTATCATAAAAGCAAGCTATTCCTCACGAATAAGTTTCAATGACGTCATAGTTTTGAGAGAAACATTGTGACATTCATCAAATTCCAGATTAAGGAATTTGTGAAACGGCTAGTCTGAACAAATCAAGAATCTATACAACAATCATGTGTGTTTTTCTTTGCTTTGGTTGATTTCTCTAATCAATGTGTGTAGGTAACCATCTCGGCATAATGATAATTTTAAATAAAAATCTGTACATGAACAGAATTTCATAACAAGATTGCCTTCACCAAAAATATAACATCACATAAAATACCAACGTCATATGAATCCACAAGTGAATAAAACCTGTCCTTGAAAATAGCTTGCAAACCTCTTAAAATTACTTGATAAAACTAACAATAGAAAGATCCATAAAGCAGCTGTGTAAACTAAAATTCAAAACATGTTTAAAGCAAGCCTCTGATCACTTCTACTTCTTGAAATAAATATCAGTCAAAATATTTTTAAAGCAACATGTACATTTACGTTTTTGACCATGCTTTCAAGTATGGACCTCAAAACAGTTCAATTTTCCATTCATAGCAAATCTCTCACTTCTAATTCCACTTTCATGCAAAACGTTTCAGACACAACAGAGACACAAGGCTAATCTCCATCAGGTGATACTGCTGTGCTGTCTTCCCTCTTCCAGATACAGACCAAATTGTTGTCTGTCCCTCCTGTAACAAACTCATGGCTACTGCTAATGGCAACAGTATTAACCACCAAATCCTGGAGAATTAATTTAAATAAAAAAGTGCAAAAAATTAGCAATAAAGATAAACTAAAAAAAAAATTCCTCAAAACATTCACCTATCATTTTTTTCTAATTTCTAAACAGGATACTATGATCTCAAAAGATGTACACAGCAATCAGGTGCATAATGTTTGCCTCCACTACCCATGAAATGTAAAGGAGGGGGAAAAAAAACCAAATGAACTAAAAGCATTGCAGTATAACCCACTTATATTCACAACCAATTTATTAACATTTTTCCAAATACCTATTGTTACACTAATGTTCTTAATAATAAAATTCTCTTACATCAAATTATTTTATCAGTTACTCTGCTTTATCAACACGCCTGCTAAAAGCTTTAGCAAAACTCAAATAAAAAGGGAATAATCATGAAGAAGAAAAATATTCCGAAATTTTCTTTCCCATCCTCCATTCATTGTGCTGAGCACTCAGCGTGTATAAGATTCATTTTCCATCGGGTCTTGCCCTACACAGCGCCTGATTTCTCCCAGCCGACTAGGTCTACCAACCTTTTTGTGGACACTTGTCTCAGTTCAAAGCAAGAATCTGCATTGGCTTTTTATCAGGCTTAGATCTAGATCTGGCCTTGCCCACACCGAATAGACAGACCTATGTTGTGGTGTCAATCAGTGTACCATCACTACCCACCACAAAGTAAAGTGACCCTCATGTCAGGCGTAATTGCAATACTGTTCTCTCTATTGCACGCACACTTTCTCTCTCTCTCTCTATCATGCATGCCTTATGATCTTGGACATTAACAGAACTGGCAAGAGGGAGAGAGAAAAGTTAAGACCCTAACACTTACCTGCGGTTGAGCTATTGGCAAGGCATCTACCCCATAAACACTTGCCTAGACACTGTAATATTCCTCTGATTGACACTAGGGCACTCTTCTGACTGTTCAATGTGGGTGGAGCCAAACCTAGATTTGGGCCTGATACTATAGAAAGCCAGCGTGGATTGGTGTTTTAAACTGAGACAGTGTCGCAATGTTAAATGCTTTTCTGAGTTTGTGACTAAAACCACTAGGTTAGGCTAGCCTTGCCTTGGTCTTGTAAACACAGCAATCATAGGTCTACTTTCTTCAACCCTGCACAAACTGCTTTGAAACAACCATGCACGATTACTCGGCAATACACTGTTAAACCTAGACTTAAAATTGTGAGATTTCACCATGGCCAGAAAAAACCTTACCATTAAAATGAAGATCAAACTGTAAGAAGATGTTGTCAAGAAAGTTGCTGTTTACCAAAGAAGAAAATAGCAGAGGCAATACAAAAACCCACAGAAAAATAAAATAATAAGGGAGAAAATCAAGTCCTTGATTCTGCACACTGAGCACCCCTTTTGTCCTCTGTTCCTTAGTATTTTCCAACTTGTCTTTGTTGTTGGTATTTTTCTCTTTTACTCTGAATTTTCATTTATTGAAATTTCAATACATTGACAAAATTTTTTCTTACAAGCTTTGTAATTAGATGGAAAATTTCTTCAACACAAATGAAAATTTGGGAAACAGCTGTGACTTGTGGAAAATATTTTTTTAATTTGAAAGGTTGCTCTGGCTGGCTTCAATCTGAATTTAATTGGACTAAATAGGCCCTTTGTATTGATCAAAATAAGAAATAAAAAAACAACAGTTCTTGAGCAATATTTTAAATTGGGACTGCATGAAGTACCGATAATTAACTAAACCCCACCTATATGTCCGCAGTAGGCTGTATGGACCACAATTCTGTGTTCTTATATTGTCATTCACTTTCACGTTCTGGGTGTCTACTTTACCTTATTACTATCAGAAATCTTAGTGGGGCATCATGTGTAAACTTTATTTATGTTTAGAGGATACTTTAAACTTTATATTGGTTATTTTCGTTTTCAGACAAGAATTAGATCTAATGAAGTCCTTCAAAATTGACTTTTTGTGGGCTAGATCTAAACTTTGAGTTGGGATGGATGATCATTTGAATCTTTTCAGGGATGCTACAGAAACCACTTATTATGGTTACTCTACAATCAGTATGACAGCAATGACCATACTTGAGATAGGGAACCAGATTGTGATGTTGAGATGGTTTTGGGGTGGGATGTTGATGAAATGGTGGTGGAGTCAGCCTGTAGTGAAGAAGTGTTAAAAAAATGGTTTTTGACATAAAACTTCGTTTATTAAAAATTCAAGATCCCTTTTTATTTCATAATTTTGACTTGTTTTTTTGACTTCTAACTGTAATAATACACACACAAAAAAAAAATAAATAAAGCCAGTCTGTACTTTGTACAGAGTTATGTACCTCCTCTTACTTAGGTTAAGGCTTTATCTGAGTTGGAGTGAGTAAGATGGGATTGAGTTTATAGCACTGTATTCTAGTGTTAATAACAGATGAACTTTGAACAGTTTAAAGGAACTTACCACTTGTAAAATGTCATCAGCAATACTAAATACCCTTAATTCATATGAGTCAGTGTGTCTCTGACAAGTGCAAGATAGAAACAATAAAAGTAAACTAATTCCTTACACTAAAATTTAAAACCATTTTCACTTACCTGGCGTGGAGCTGTGTTTGGATTGTTAATAATGTTTGGCCAGTCCAATACCTAGAATAAAAAAATGTTGATAAAAACAACATCCGTCTCTCATTACTGGAAAAAAGAACACAGTCAAACTTTATTGAAGCTTATATTTTTTTTCATTTTAATAAAAAAAAATTTTTTGTGAACAACCACAGCATATTTGAGAACCTCATATTGTATGTCTATGTTATATAGTGCCAAACAGTTTCCAAGACCGTCAGTTTAATGAAACAATAAAACTATATAGTGTCATTCACTGATGCCATAACACTGGATAAATTGGACAATTCTAAACCCTGGGGATGCCTATTAACTTAAAAAAAAAAACAATCTGTAATGAATATTTTGTGTTGCGTAACATTCAGTCCCCTCATGGGCCTTGAAATTTGTTAGTGCTTGTTTTGAAACACCTCTATGGGTTTAATTATCAATAGTTCAGCTTCAGGAAAAAATAATCATAGAAAGAAATTGTGCATTGCAAACCGGTGCATTTTGTCCATGCATTGGACTTAGAAATTAGATGTACTGCACCTCTTCAGTAAAATGGCAACATTAATTTTATTGTACAATCAATCTTAAATCCTCCCAATTTTCCAATGAATGTTACTTGGGTGTAGCATTCTTTTTATGTTAAGTCAAGGATAAGAATGGTTTATATTAAATCCAAGCCAACTTTCAGGTGGTCTGGTAGAATATCAAACACAGAACCTTCTTATTGTGAGCTTAATGCTCAGCTACCTGAGCCATTGAACTGAAACTCACAAAGCCGAGTGCTGATACATAGATAATACTTGATTCTAGATTAACATGCATTGCGGATTACCATGCAGTGTATTGCTTACCATTGATGGTTCCCAGATATTTTCATCCACTTCCCTTTTGTGGTTGTGAATGATAGATTTTATATTATACAACACAAGGTTTCCTTGATCATCCCCAACACTCAACAGACCTGTGAAAAAAACAATGCACAAGATAGTGCCCTTCTAAAGCATAGTACATTAGACTCTTTTTCACTACTGAAAAATATTCAGAGAAAACAGGAATGTTTTTTTAAAAATAAAAATTACGATTCTATCTTTATCTTGATAGCCGATCACTAATCTGGATGGCTGTACAGACTTGAGTAATTTATGAATTAAAAGAAAAACTAACACGATGGTATAGAAGAAATCATTTGCACTTATATCTATCTGTGATAATGAAGAACAAAAATTAGTGATTGACTGACCATTGCTGAAGCCAAGGTTTAGATACTTGACATTGTGTTGTGGATATTTAAGCTTGATGAGAGGTTCTATAGGGCAGTCTCTCTCTTGTTTCTCAACATGTTTAGCTAGGTCCCAGATGAGAATCTCCCCAGAACCCACCTGCTTTGTGGCTGGAAAAAAGAGAAAATGTGAAATGCTGAAATTTTATGTGCTGCCAACTATGCTCTCATTCAAAAGACTTACATACACGGCAATAATATATAAAATGGAAAGGTGTGAAAGGGGAGTAGTTGAATTAACTTATGAAGTTAGGTAAAAAGTGCCCGCTATAAGATGATCTAATGCCTTTCCTTTACTCAGAGAAACTTTGTCTTGAATGTATGTTTAGAATAGGGAAAGACTTCATCATTTTTGTTCCCACCCTGTAAGTAGGATTTGAGAGAGAAAAAAGTTAGATAGATAGACATACATGGCATAATGATGATCAAAATAATGCCCTTAATGCAATATCAAAAAGAGGTTGCAATGACAAGGCCCTTAGATCTATGATAAGCCTGAGTAGTAACGGTGTATGGATGCTAAAATCTTACAGAATGATGAGAAGCCACTAGAGAAATGTCAGCTTTAATAACAATTTTATCACACCTTTGTATTTATCTTTTATGGTTCAATGACTTAATCTGACAAAAAGCCAATCAATCAAAATACAAACCCTAAAAATTAAGTCTCTTGAAACCTGTGCCCTTTTAGGAGTCAAATTAAGTAAAGGACATTGATGATTGAAAAAAATACCAACATATCTGGTAACCGTGCAAAATTTCTAGATGTGAAAACAAAATGCCTTCACTATTAGTGCTAAAAACATAAGTTAGATATTAATTATCGAAAGTGTAATCAAATCAGTTTTGTTACCTGGACCATAACAGAATCATGCTTGAAATTTCGCTTTTATACTTTACTAGGATAAGGATTGTCCAAGTGTGTTTTTGTTTACTCACAAGTCAATTCATTTACTTTGTAAAAAGATCTGTATGCATGCACTCAAATTCATAATAATTACAGACATAATTGAGGCATTTATACTATCGTTTGTTCAGCAATCTTGTGTGAAAAGTGAGCTAGCATAAGAGCTGAATTTTCTCAATGTAAAAGCCTTAGAGCTTTAGATAAGTTCCAAATTTTCCCTAAAGTTTTAAGACATATCATGGAAATCATGAGTTTCTATTAATCTGACACAAATGAATACTGATAAAAAGCAAGAATAATTTCTCAAAAAGCTACTGTGTTGACGGAATAAAATAAAACAGTGAAAGCATACCGAGAAGATCTCCTGGCAGGTTGATTAGACCATCTATTGTGGTAGTTTTGGACTTTGGATGTTGAAATACAATATCCACTTTCCTATAGGGAACAGATATTGCAGGAGAATAAGGTGAGACAAATTTTAATCACTTCATCTATAGATGCAAAATTCATTTCTTTTCATGTGTAAATTTTCAGTTTCTCTCAAAATGATTTCTGATACAGCCCATTGTCAACGCTTTTGTTTACTCAATGCATTAAATTTGAAAATTATGACACTGAATGAACAGACCAGCCACTCATTCATTTTTTGGCCGAATCACCCCAATTCTTTCTAAAACTTTACAAAAATTTCGATTTCCAGCTTTTGTTCTGTGGATTCCGATTTTTTAAAAGGAATTTTTGAGCTCCAACTTTGGCCTGAGCTATTTGGTGTGAAATGATAATCCTACGAGTGTGATATTTTTTCTTCATCATGGATCATTCTGTGTGAAAGTATGAAACCGAATGATATAACATGTATCGATATTATTTCTTTTTCTTTCTTTTTTTTTTATTTCCAATAACAATATCGAGATTTCTATTGTAGTTGAAACAGTCCAAGATACAAGTGCTATTGAGTTGTTTACTGATCATTCATTCATCCAAATGCTTCATTCTTTCCATCATCACATCTAAACCTTTCCACTTATTTCCCTGCAAAGGATTATTTTTATTTCTTGATCTGATATTAAGGATCAGACAATTTTTTTGCATTAAGATATATTATATCTTAATCTAATCATTATCAAGATCACTCTGGAAATCCTAAAATAGAGCTTGTGTAAAACTTGAATCTATATCTAGATCTAAATCTATAATAAAAAAGCGGGCATGCCATGAGAGTTGAGACTATAATTATAGTGCACTCCACTTAATTCAACATTCCTCCTAACTCGAAGTAACTAAAAAGTCCCAAATTAATTTCTTTACTTAGTACAAATAAATTTTCCTGCAAATCGACATTTTGGTCGATAATTCCTCCTAATTCCACAGAATTTCCACTGTTTCCATACCTAAATCATCCAAAATGTCATTTAATTTTTAGCCTTGCCTCATGAGTTAGATATAAAGATATGTGGTGTGTGAACCAATGCAACTTAAGACAGGGGTCTGTGTGAGAAAAAATGGGAGCGGTGTTGGGTATGCAGGGAAGAATGTAGAGAGACAAGCACCTTTGTCTGTGTGTGTGTGGTGCGTGAGAGAGGGCAAGAGAGAGAGGTAGGGAAGGACTGGCGTCTTGGGCCTCAAGCCCAATGCTAGCACTGAGTTTGGGATTAGGGGAGGGGAGGGATGTGCAATGGTTCTAGATATAGTTATGGGATGGGTTTCTTTAATATTAAAAGTGAGGCTACACCGAGTGCTCTTAACATCCCTACATTGTAGAGCTAAAAGCAGACGTGGAAAGACATTATTGAAATTTTAAAATTATCTCCTAATTCAACTTTCTCTTAATTCGACACAATTTTGTTGGTCCCTTTAATGTCGATTTATCAAGTGTGCACTGTATAGATCTAGATCTAGTAGGTGATTTTCATTTCAAATAATTGCAGATCTAGATCTAAGTGTTAGGTTGTTTTTTTTTTCTTTTTACGCGGCCAGGTGGAGGCAATTAAACTTAGACCTAATCGATATTGATCATATTCAGCTCAAATATTTTAACAAAAGAAGATAGGGAGCGGGAGGCTAAATGTGTATCTTCTTTTTAAGTTAGATGTACTCTCATGAGTAAACCTATAAACCTTTCTGATGCTTAAGACAGTGCAGAAAGCAGTAACTTTTTTTTTTGAGGGGTGGGGTGAGCTACAACAGGTTATTCAACCTAATACTTTGAGCATAGTAAAAAAATGTTTCACAATCATGGCTCTGTTTGCATTCCTGGCTATTCTGCTCATGTTGACTGATTTTAAAAGTTCAGTTGAAAATAATTTTGTCCAGTTCTCCACTCTGTCAGTATAATCTAGACCTAAGGACATTCTTAAATCTGATTGCTTGGTGATTTTCAAAATCTTCGAGATGTCGAGAAATTGCGATGAGACCTAATCTAAATTCGAAATATAGTCTAGTTTATCCCTCTTTTTTTCTCTCAGATTCCTTTTTTTAGGAGCTGATTCCTCTTCTGAAAAATTTTGGGTGGCAGGCCTTGATCAGAAGCAAATCAAAACGACTTGTAGTGATTTTGATTTGATAAATGTAAGATTTTTTAAACTTAAAAATGTATTATTCTTGAGCAGCAAATTAAAATTTCTTCCTCCAATCTTTCTGGATCTTCTAATCTGACTTGAATAAAATCACAAAATCAAATCCTTTTTCATTGTAAGCATTCAATTAAATCCACCAGGAACTTACTCAATGACTCGAGCTCGACGTGTGGGTGTTAGACTTGAACAGTCGGTCACACTCCAGCCTACGCAACCTCTCTCAGCACCAGCAATGAGCAGGCCAGATCTTTCACTGAAAACCAGATTAAGGGCGTCCCCAACTGAATCTTGTAGGGAAATCTTCAACAATGGGCTGGAAATTGAAGAAAAAAAAAGCCACATACTTTTTATTCATTTCAATTAAGAAATTGGTTAGAGTTGTCTGAACATTTTGTTTTCTGTTTTGAAAAACTAATACTGCCAGGAAAGGTGTAAAGGCTATTATTTGACTAACATTTGGCAATGGAGGTTTTTTAATCAAACAACATTTGACCATTATCTTCAGCTATTAGGAGGATCAGATTTATTTCAAAAGTTCAGCTATACAATAAATTTTCACAGCACATCACCAGATGACATTGACAAGAGTATTGATAGACCTGATGAGGTTCATAACCTGATTCTAATTTGACATGGATATACAATCAAGCAAGTAACTTAATTCTTTTGAAAACTGAGATACGAAAATATATGCCATGATTTAGCTGTGAAAAAGAAGGATAAAAAAAACTTACACATAAGTATTGGTTGGAGCTTTATCCGGTATACCTATGTCCCAAAGGTAAACAAATCCATCTTTAGATCCACCTATTCAGAGTAATGTATGATTGTATGAAACTATCAGAATTAAATTTTTCAATTCCACTGATCTGTCTCACTTAAAAGAAAAAAAAACAAAAACTATAATATCTATCAAAATATTATATGGGAGCAATCAGGGTAAGGGATTGATTGGTCACTGAGAACCAATCACGCCCTTCTAAACCAGGAGATTGTAAACCACACTATGACCTATAATAATCTATCTATGCTTGCAGAAATGGTTTTTGATAATTCACAAAAACATAACTGTAGTCTAGATACCTTACAGAACACAACTGAAAGAGAAATAGGTGAGTAAGAGTACACTCCTATGTTTACATTAAAAAAAAAAAAATTTGTGTAAAGGTTGATCTACTTGTCTACCAGTCTGATTGGAAAGAGGGAAGATGGCTTGGAAACAGTTAAATTTGGATGGTTAAAAAACAGGAATCCTTAAACTTTTAGTTTTTGATTTCTTGTCAGAGTGGCTAAACTTACTTAAGAAGGATTTTAGGAGGAAAATTATTAGGTACTAGTATTTCTACAAAAGAGGCATCTAGATCTATGAAGATCCACAATGCCATTTTACACGAAAGATACAAGCTACGACGTAAAAAATCAAAACAATCAGAAATCTTTAGAAGTCATATGCAGTAACCTCAGTGATGGAGAATATATTTTCCTCATCTAGGTACTTCATGCAGTATTTTCTTCTGTCTCGGCTTTTGAGCACCACTTAACATTGTAATTAGCATCACTGCTTTTGAATGCTTTATGTTTCTAAGTGCCAAGGTTATCCCTAGATATGCCAATTAGTTTAAAACAAACCTTATGGTAACACTGTGATATCAAAACCCCTGCATTGTAATTTGATATTGTGTTTTGATGCTTGTTCTATTTAACTTTCAAGCATATCAAGAGTTCTTCTTTCTGTCAAATAAACCCAAAGGTAGAAAGTTTAGTTCTAGACTTTGCACAGATTAAAAAAAAAAGTTAGACGCAGAGTGAAACAATCAAAAGCAAAACATATAAACTATAATGGAAAATAGAGATCCTGAAGCACTCAAAAAGCATAGCTATCATGGTATGCGAAATTTGAAATTTCTTGATTGGGTTAAAGAATTAATATTTAAAATGTACTTATTTAGCAACTGATGAGGCCCTACAGCATAACTCTAAAATTTTAAAGTTTGGTTGAAGGAGCAAAGTTTAACAGTCTAAGACACACAACATAGGCAAATTCAAAGCAATTGAAATGTAAGCAAAATATAAAACAGAAAGAAGAGATAGCTGTTTATCAACTGTCAAGCGTATTTTCAATATTTTTTCTTTCTATGGTTCACCGCAGTGACACTCATGTTAGTCTTGTGAGAGTAAACTTTCACAAGTCTCTCGGGCCTTGTTTCCAGTTTTGTAGTTTCAAGATATAACTGCTGTCTGATCTTAAAACGATATCTTAAGAATTCTATAGAACAAGGAAAATCCCTTGGTCAAAAATGTACTGAAATGCTTAGTCTTTATGGTAAAGAGCCTGTGAACAGTAAAATTCAAAATCAACCAATTTAAAGAATTTTGACCATCAATAATACAATAGAGAAAAAAAAATATTCATATTAAAAAAAAACACGTCATGGCTCACTGAAAAGGAGCCTCGTCAAAGTCGGGTGAAACAGCAAGCAACTGATGTATTTCTTGTGCCCTCGGATGATAGCATACATTAACAACTGGTTGGGATGGATCAACTTAATAGCGCCTCCTTCACCTGCAGGACAGAAATCAGGTGGAAGATTTAGCTGCACAGAAAATAATAACAGTTGAACACAGCAGTAATATATACTTGTTGGCCTGAAGATAAATGCAAAGCTCCCAACTCCAAAGATTAAAAAAAAAAACCCTAACCAAACAAAAGGAAAAAAATTCTTCTTCCAAAAATCTTAGCTGCGTGGTAAAAAATGAAATTGCCTAGATCTGAAGCCAGTTTTTTTTTTGCCATAGTTCAACTACTTTATAATCACTGGTAAATTTCCAGAAGAGAGATAATAGAGAAGAGACTTAATTTCAGAGCGGTTTACGCATATTTCAATGAACTTGTATTTTTGTACCTCCCTCTCACTGAAAAAAAACAACCAAGATTTGTAATATACACTTAGCAGTATCAAATGCCATTCAAAACAGCATGGTTTAAAAATGTTACTGAACAAATTTTCATCATTAAAGAAAAATAACTTTCACTCATATCTAACACACCTGCAACAGCCAGGACGTTCACTTTGCGTTTATTTGCTGTCTCAATTGTAGTCCACGCTAAAGTGTAAAAATTCTGTCATAAAAAAATATACATGTTTGATTAAAAAAAAATTAACTGTGGTCATACCTTCAAATGAAAAACAGGAATGCTTTCAAATCTGGCTCAATCAATACATTTTGTACTATATTGCAGATGTAAAAACAAGCAGCTGGACCATTTATTTGTGAACAATGTTCTGAAATTTATACTCAATTAAAAAAAAGTGCATCCTGAAAGAGAGCTTTCAAGCTAAATGTATTTCGTAGACGCAAAGTCAACACAACAAAAATAATTATAATACCAAACCATGATAGATAGAGAGAGAGAGAGAGACAGAGAGAAAAAGAGAGAGAGTTTAAGATTTCAGCTAAATCTACCCATCCTCAACTATACAGGGAGTTTGATAACAAAATCTAACTCTGGATACGTCTGATCATTAATTCAGTCAAAATATCAGCTCAACTCTAAATAAACAAACCTCATGCCTGTCTGTGTCTTGAAAACGTTTTAGCACTTGCTGTGTATTCACATCTATGATGCAAACTGTTTTGCCACCACATGTAGCAAGCAAATTAGTGGTCTCCTCTGATGAAAAAAATAAAAAAACAGGAAAGCAGTCCACATATTGAATTTCTTTAAGTAACAATGTTTCTTTGAATAAATGGAGTATATTCTGTGATTCTAAGTATAGATCAGGTATCTGCACATTCAGGAAGTAAATTAAAAAAAAAACCCAAAACACTGGTCTCAAAAAAAAAAAAAATTCCCTTGATGTTGAATATCTAAATTTGAACCGCATTTGAAATAAGAGAATTGAGCTCAGAAAAACAATGTTTTTGTAAAAGGGAAAATAACTACAAGATTCTCATTTGGAGATTATCCGCACAAATAAAATTAGATGATCTGAACACAAACGATTTTCAACAGAATGAAAAAGTTAATAACTGTCCCACTACACTACCCTTTTCAATGTCATGCATATCTTTTTATATTGCATAAACACTTAGAGTTGGAAGTATTATTAATCAGCAATGTCACCTGGATTGTCCAAGGCGGGTTCAAATGCACACTTCCAAATCTTTGTTTCATCATCATGTTCTCTTTGATTGTGACAGCGCAGAAATACTGCTGGAGAGTAGTCATCTGTGCTGGGCTGATGGTTTGTTTATATAAATTCTTTTAGTTCATGGCTGCCAACTTTTGGAAAGGCAAATTATACAGATTTTTAGCGAGAGAAATAAAATTGGTTCCTGCAAACCTAGTGGATGATGTAGCCCATTAAGTACAGATATCAATATTGACTTTTAACACAAGTTTAAATAAACGTTTGTAAGCTCACCTATTACCTAAAGTATAAATTATTACAAACTTTATATAATTTTCTCTTATCATAACTTTTTATAAATTCACCATGACTGTAAGCTTATACTTTTACTTCCAATTAGTGGGATGCTGCCAAATGTATGTACTTTTTACCACCCATTCCGAATCAGACAGACGTACTCGGATACAGACTAAATACTATTATACATACTGGTTGGCAGCTATGTTAGTTAAACTCAATGGAATCTCAAACAAGTCAATTTACAATATTTAAGCAGAATTGCAGTAGATTAAATCCCCAACAACTTGCGCTATTATTTTTGGTGGAGTCTATTTAAACGAGTTTCTTTTTTCAGTATTATTTATAAGAATATTTAACACATTACAAGCTCCAGGTGAGTTCCATAAATTGTCTCCAACAAAAAAATCAATGTGTGCAGCCCAGCCAGGAGAACCCCTCATAGTCATATGTTGAAATAATACAAAAGGCATTTAAATTTCACATTTACACCCAATGAATGCTTCAACTACAGCCTTTTTCTACATATTCTCTCCCCATCTCCCAGAAAAAAAAAACCAAAAAAACCAAGCTGTAGGCCCCTATTTATGAAGCATAAAAAGGTATGGAGAGTTCCCCCTGATTTTGTTACCTGTTGACTCTAATTTTAACAGAGTTGCTAACAGCTTCAAAGAAAATAGTACAGAAAAAAAAATGCTGTTGGCCTTTGAAATTTTTCATCCAGAATTCAAATAACTAAATCAATTGAATATGATAAATTGATATGAAAACAATTGAGTATCAAGCCAAAACTTGCTAAGGGAAACAAAAAAACAAAACAAAAATATTTCAAGTGAAAACCCCCATAATTGAAACATTTATATCATTTCTGGGGGACAAGAAACTTTAAAAGATATAAGCTGAACCTACCAGTTTACCTAAATCCGGTGCTTTCCTTTTTACACCTCTCCTTGCCATTTCAGCAAGCTAGAAAAACAAAATTCAAATAAATTTATAATTACAAAAATTTAAAAAACTAAACAAATTGATTATTATTAATAAATGAAATTATGAAGCTATTTGGACTAGTACTGTTTAATTTTAAATGATTCCACTCAGAATTCTACTAAAGGAATGGGGACTGGACACACTTTTACTGAACTCTTGAAGGTGGCTAACACGACTGCCAGAGGCTGGTGTATATATCATTGGGTTCAGAAGCATGATTGGAGGTTTTGTTTAAATTTAGACAGGAAATACAGCAGAACATTAGACTTAGAGCAGTGAGCTGAGTACCTGCCGCAGCGGGGCCTAACCAGAATACTGAGGATTTTTTTACCGTGTGTCAACTCAATTTTCATCTGCTTGGGTTTAACAGAGTGAGGATAGGCCCAAACTTAAATACAGTATGAGAGATTGAATGAAGAGGGTTGTGGGATCTGGGGTTGTACACACCTTCCAAACACGCAGTCAACTTTGCCACGTAGCAATTAGACAGTCCAGTGATGAGTGAGGTGGCGAAAAGGGCAGAGGCAGTGAGAGAGATGGTAAGGAGAGTTGATGTTACACGATAAACACAGTTTATAAAGTGCATAGGCCTTAAATAAATGTGCAATTTATCACTTTTAGACTTCGTAATATTGAGGTTTTGCAGACAGCTTATAATGTACCGTGATCACGAGTTATAGCGGAGCTATCACATGGTTTTCATTGTGCCCTGTCCAAAACGGAAACATATCAAGGGCTTGTTAGTAAGGAAAATAAGTAATCTTCCCTCTAATCCCAGACCTCACTATAACTGCTGTGGATCATACAAATGTAAGCATACAGGTGATACGCACATTACAGCGCATTGACAGAGGGCTAGATTTGTACTCAGTAGAATAAGAGCATATAACTCTTGCATACGTTACATTCTCAGCAGGAGGGCTAGAATGTTTGCGAAAAGCAGTTTTGAACTCTAGATATGAGTTTATAAATACAAATGATGTCAGTCAGACTAAAGAATATAAGTCTATCTAAGGGCCCACTAGCTTCTTCTGTGAAATGTCAAAAATATTTAACTCCTTCATGCAATATTTTTAAGAATCCTGAGGGCTGATTAATCATTAATGACTAAAGCTAAATGAGCTCTTACCTAGATCTACATAATTATTGATCCTAAATCCGATTCCAAATCCAAATTTTAAGCTAAATTTAATTTTCATACGATTCACTTTCAAGGAATTCCTTGATTAAATCTGGACCAACATTTACAAAAACTAATAAGATTTGACCAGGCCATTGCTGCCTATGCCATGAAATCTATAGACCTAATTTTAAACTAAACCTTAGGCACCATGATTCGTCATTCCGTTCAATTGTAGATTTACTAAAATGATAGCTCTAGGTATGGGTATAGATAAGTTTAAAACTAGATCCAGTTTTAACAGCTTGGTACGATTTCCTTGGTGAGATTTTGTCTAGATCTAAAAGTCAATATCTACGGTGCTGAATCTAGGTTGAGAATAACTTGATTCTACAGAAACACGGGGAAACAAGTGCTTTACGCCGGTGTAATTTCATGTGGAAGTAAAACGTGGTAATCTAAGTCTCAAGTTTAAAAAAAAATAGCAAATGTGGGTAAAAATCACGATTTAAAAAAAAATTTGTTCTTATTCTCAACCTTGAAAATTGGGTTTTGTTATCAGATCTGGCGCCTCTGAACGCCTAGAGAGCCGTCTTTCTTCAGTTTCTTGGTGAAGGCTCGAAGAAGGTGTTGACCTGGCCACTTAAAAACAGTGTAATTTTTGCCTGCTTGTCTTCAAAAAAGAAATGTCTGAGGAAAGTCACACACACAAGTTAAATGTCGTCACACAGGTCGTGATGACATTTGAATAAAGAATAATAGGAATAGTTGGCTTATTTTGTAGAATCCATACCTATTTATAGATTTTTAAAAATAATTTTATTATCAACTAGGTTTAAATAAACAGTGCTCTTATTTGGGTTTAAAAAGATCTTAAAATAAATTTGGAAAATGCAGAATTAGTCGATTTCCTCTATTGTCTTTGAAATGAAAAAAGAAAAAAAAAAGAGAGAGAGAGAGAGAGAGAGAGAGAGAGAGAGAGAGAGAGAGAGAGAGAGAGAGAGAGAGAGAGAGAGAGAGAGAGAGAGAGAGAGGAAGATATCTACCTGAAGTTGAAATTATTTTGGCCCATTTCTACATATATATCAATGTAACACATTGTAACCCTACAAACATGGTTAGAACTAAGCTTTTATTAGAGTCACAACAATGACTATTGAAGGGAATCTGCGAGCAAAAAAAAATTATGCTGAATTCAAATGTGAAATGTAAGTTTTTGACGGCTTTAACAATAAAACAACTTCAGGATAAAGCAAGTTAATAATTTCGGTTTTGGAATAAATCATCGTAAAGTTCACTATCATTTTACAAATACCAGCTGTAGACCAGCAGTTTTCTTTGTGACAGAATTTGTTTTATTTTTTCATTCATAATTTACCAACATCATTGTCATTATATTTGACTCACAAGACTAATAAAGAATAATTTATGAAAAGAGTGCTATGAAAGTAGTCGCTGTTTATGAAGGGAAGTGAAGATGAAAACTAAAAGAAGGGAGGTAATGTACAAAGTCCACAGCAAACTAGGACAGAGAAATCGTCGTGGACTTTGTGGGCATAATTGACCTTAACAATTTGATGGATGGGACCATGGCTGCACTTTTTTCTACGGTTATTTGGGAAAATGATTTGGAGCCAGACTTCCCAAAGCCACCCGTTATTTATAACAATAATAACTACCTGGTTATGTAGACGGGTCGAGATTTATAGCGGGATAACCAAGATCTCTCTACTTGTAGAAGATCTCAAACTAAGATCATTACCGAGTGGTAATTGCTCAGGAATTGTCCACTCGATGAGATGAAACAGAAACCAGGCTGAAAGTATCATCATCTCGAATTTTAAGCTAAATGAAGTTAGGCTGAAGGTTAACAATTACTAGGCTACCCGGTACCAAAAGCCGGTGGATTTTTTTCCCTGATAAAATTTATAATATAATTATGCATAGTAACTTGGAATGGTTCGTTCCACTATAAAAGTAGGTCTATTGAGAACTCTCCAGCTTTCCAGTGTTTCCACCAACAGCTACTGCCACAGCAGCTCCTTCTGTAAACAGATACTACAGCAACTCTGTGTCAGCAGCAACTTCAACTTTGCATTGCGGTACAAAGTTTTCTGATTTCGCACTGTGCAGTAAATTTGGTAACGTTTTGTTTCCATTTGTTTCGTAGAGTGGTGTCTTTGAGTCACACAGACAAGTATTTTAAACTACGAAATGTTTGTTGCGTAATTGACTTGAATAGAAATGTATGTATTCTTTTCAAATTTTTTCGAAGATTGAAAAAAATAAGTCTTGCACCGGGTAACTCAACTATGTTTTGGTTGTCTTTTTAAGTTCAGGAAATATAGCCTAATACTGATTTGCTTCTTAAGATCACAGGCCAACCCGAAGTTAAGAAAGGCTTGTCTTAATAAAAGGATTGCCGCAAGATCTGATCGATTTAAAAACTGTTTTCTCAGAAATTTCAGGATAATAAATTGCTTAATCTTTGAGCTCTTAGAGAAAAACTGTTCAAAAAATGTTGCTTTTTTCAGTTGAAAGCAGATGAAAGAAAGATAATTATTTTACTTTGCAGAGGTTCACTCATCAGCAACCACTGATTTACTAAAAATTCCAACTAGAAATAAGAAAATAATAAACAATTTTTTACCGTCATTGGGACGATTCTATTATAAATCCTCTCAAAATTTATGAGAGATGGACGTTGTTTGAACATACCTAAACCCTGCTAATATCTTAAAACGCTTACTAAAAATATCACAACAAATTATTAATAACATTTTTATCCTTCTCAACTCAAGGAAAAAATGTTAAACGAAACAGCTCGATACTGGCTGCATTGTATTAGTTTCCTATTTATGTGTTTCAATTTTTCTTTCACAGAGAAACACAGATTAATTTAGCCTGGCTTCTTGAAATCCTAAAACAATCCTGTGTAAATATAAAAGACCGAATATTATTGTCATCTAATGAATAGCAAGATATCCATTGAAAAGTAGGCCTCAGTTGTTTGTTTCCCCCCTTAGTCTCTCGTAAATACACGAATCTCATTTAAAAAACAACAAAAATTATGAAAGTTTAACCGAGCAGCACTATTTTAGAAGTTTGATATTCGCGTCTTTTGGCTTTTACATCATTTATGATAATTTGCTTTAATGCATGGTGTTCATTTAAAAGCTTTCAAGAGTAAGTAGATTACATCTAACAAATCTTATCAAAACATCAAATAATTATGTTGGCTTTCTGTATCCTGTATTAGGCTTAAAACACTGGAAATCGCAGTATTTCTTCAATAACTTTCTACAGCAGACATGATAGGCCAACTAAACAAAGAAACATTCTGGTTTCACACATTACGGATACTAGAACCACATGGTACCAACCTCAACGACCAAGCAGCCTTTCCAATCACACAATTCCATAAACATACCTAATTTCCTAGAACACTTGAGTTTGAGGCTTCATCTAATGCCCAACCTGGACTTGTTTGACAATACAAGAGGAAATAAAAATCTATATTTGGAGATATTTGGAGATATATAATATATCGAAATCAACGCATAGAGGGTTTTTTTTTCATATAAAAATGCAACATTGCAGCAATACTTAGAGAACATAGTGAGCATTTCCCATTTCTAAAACCTTACGAATTTTAATCATAAAATGGAAAAATTTTAAAATTTTGTTTCCTAAGTTTTCCGATGAACTTCAGACAGGTAGGTGGCTTTCTGTGAGGCTAAGTATAGGAGTAGTTGGGGCCAACAGCTAAACTGCTGATTAAAACCAGGACCTCTTGATTGGTCGTCCAGAGCTGTATCGACTGAGCTGTCTAGTGACGGAAATCTCGATTTGGATAATCAAATGACGAAGAAAAACGGCTTAAAAATGGTTTATCTAGAAAGATTTTCAATCATGTGTAATGCATTTTTTTAAAGGCTGAAATGAGCTTCGAAATTCATATCGTTTTCAAATAATTATATCAAAATTGAAACCATAGAATGCAAAGCTTTAATTTCTTAGCCGATCCTTGTTTCGTCTGTCTACAGAAAACTATGTCGTCGGTATTCCCAACTCTAGTGCTCGCCCTGGCTGTAGCCCTTTCTACTTCAGGGGCTGGCGCTGCTTACGTGAACAACTGGGATGAGCCATTCCAATACCAGTGTCCAGAGGGACAAGTACTCAGGAGTGTGCTCAGCGTCCATAGCAACAGCGCCGAGGACAGACGATGGATGTTCACTTGTGGGAATGCCCCATCTGGAGCATCCCCTTCTACATGCCGCTGGACCGACGACTATGTTAATACCTGGGACGAACCAATCAGCTTCATGTGTCCACCGAATTACGTGCTGGCAGGAGTTGAAAGTTACCATAGCGACGCCGCAGAGGACAGACGTATGAAGTTCAAATGCTGCAAAGATCCGGAGTACAAGACGTTCTCTTGTGGTATGAGTCCTTACCTCAACAGCTGGGACAGCATCTTGACCTACAGCGTGCCAAATGGGAAGGTCTTGGTGGGCTGGTTTAGTGTTCACTCGAATCAAGCTGAGGACCGTCGTCATAAGATGATCTATTGCTATTACAGGCAGTGAATTTCCACATTTTAATCCTGTTAAAACATTGAATTTCCAGAAGCAAAAATGTACAATTACTATATACTGCACCAGGCATGGAACTATGGTCGCCCAATAAATGCTCCAAAGCATACAATCAGCAAAATGTGAATTTCGTGAACAAAGCATTGTACAGAGAATTAAATCCTGAAAGTACACATATTACAAATATTCAAAACCAAATATCGCACAGACAATTAAATCTTTATATAAAAATGTAGGGGCAATTACAAGTTAAAAAACTGCATGACAGACTACTACAGTTAACAAAATCCTTTGACAACTCCCTCCACCCCCCCCCCCCCAAAAAAAAAAAAAAAAAAAAAATACAAAACAAACAAACAAACCAACAAAAAACCAACAAAAAACAAAAAACGAAAAAAAAAACAAAAAAAAAAAACAACAACAACAAAAAACAAAAAACAAAAAAAGAAACAAACAAAAAAATCCTCTCACACACACAAACAAATGAAACAGCAAAAGCACACAATGAAACAATGAATGTGTCTGGTTTTAATATAAAACTCAACTTTTCAGGTATATTTAATCGCCTGCTCGGGTTTTTCTTATAGTCTTGCATGTCATGTGTGGAATTTACATGTGTTTTGATACCGATAAAATTTTCAACAGAATTAAAGAAAAAAGAATAGCGACTTTTTAAAACGTACTAGGTAAAGATTATTTATCCTCACTCTGTGTATTTTCATCTGTACCTACCAACTTCTGGCGTCCGTGGAAGATCAGCATTTCGAATACACCAGCCTCCGAGTAAAACAGCTGAATTCCCTCTCTGGCACGTAGCTCGGCATAGGGAGGAACAGACCAAGGTGATCGTGGAACTCATTCAACACATAAGTACAAAATAAGCAATAAATTTCATATTTAGGACATTTCATTTGTTATTATGTGGTTTGAAAGTTTAACACATAAACTGCTGATGCTGATAGTCTTAATTGATGGCTTTAAAGTTAGGAGCCCGAGACGTTGGGTCTGATTTTTTTTTTTTTAATTTGTCTTTTGAAATTACACCCCACATGACTTTCCCACTTTTTACCAGAACTCACACAGACTGGGACTCTTACCAAAGACCAATGGGCAAGATAAGAATCCGCCAAAAACTACTTAAAATTGGATACGATCCGGATTTTATAGAATACAAGGTTTCTGCAAACTAGCTAGGTAAGATAAGTACGGTACACATTGAGAAGAAATTGAAAAAAAAAAAAACAAAAAAAAAAAAAACACCCTTATATTCCCCTCACGACTAGAGTATGCTTTTGTAATCAACTTTGATATGATAATATTTTAAATTTAAAACGATTTCAGGTAAATAATAATAAATACTAAAGTATTGAAAATCCACCGTCATTATGTCCAGTGACAACTTGTAAATGACGTACATAACAATATGGACAAAAGCGTCCTCTAAGTTCTTATTATTTCCAGTGCCTGAAATATTTCTCAGAATTATTATGTAATATTTGGTTTGCATTACGAGTGATGCAATAACTCACTACAGGTGGCCCTTAAACACAATAAAAAAATTACCGACAATGACGACAATAACAACAACAACAACAACAACAACAACAACAACAACAACAACAGCAACAACAACAACAACTACCTCCACCAGCAACAAAAAAGAGCGGAACAAAACAAGACTAGTTATATAACCAGAAACGGACATTTTAAAGGTGAAGCCTCGAGCTTGCGGTTTAAAGTAGCTGTAGGCCTGCTTTAGACAAGCTAATTAGAAAAAAAAAATAAGGAAAAAAAATCATTTTATTACCCATAAAGTTTTCTTGTTTGAATTTGCTTGCTAACGCACCGATATATTTCACTTAATCTCAGTTAACAGTTATCTGGGCAGGTTTTAAACTAGAGTTGGTCAAACTGGACATGAATGCCTCTTCTTAATGTGAGAAAGGTCAAGAGCGTGGTATGATTCTCTGACATGATCTCCAAAACTAGCACAAAAGATTAAAACACTCATGCTATTAAAATAGGTATGTTTCAAGGTTGAAGAGACTTGAGGAAAAGATCGTGGCGGCTTTCCGTTAGGTGATGAGTAAAACAAATTCAAATGTAGATCAAATAGATTAAAAAAAAAAAGGGGGGGGTTAGAAAAAAACAACAACATGATAGACCTACTTAGATTGGATGACATTCAGCCAACGCCTGAATCTAAGCTGCAAATGTTGTTTAAAAATGGAGAGTCTTCAAATAAAGACAAACACCAATATTTTATGAAAGTCCGTCTTGCTCGCACTAGGCAGACATTCAATTACAATGACACTTCTTATACCATTTCGTCCCCTAGGCATTTTTTAATGGTTACAATGATAAAATAATGTTCTAATGATCTTATAGTCAATCTACATATTTCACAATTATGTGAAAGAGAGGAATCTATGAAAGTACTTAAAAATTTTTGTTTTTAAGAATTAAAAAAAAAGTATGATGAAAAGCTAGACTTCGAGTATTTTGTTAAACCAGAAAATTAAGACAGTACCATTATGTGCGGGATATGAACAATAATATTGAAAAACCTAGATCTAGTCTCTGGGTAGTTCCATGAATCATTGAGTTCGTAAGGTGAACTTAAGCCACAAATCCAAATAGATAATTTCATAACTACCGGTTCACTCGAAAGGCCAAAGAGCAAAGGTCAGGCCGCGGACTTTTTCAATACCAAATTACATCGACCTTAATAGGGAACCTGGCAGAGAATAATGGGAACGCCAAAGGTGGGGCAAGAGTAACGTGAACTTCTCTTTCCAGTAGAAAGGGAGAGAACTTGAAAAATAATAATATTGTCAGGAGGAAATGTGTCAGCAGGCAGACCACAAACCAAAGGTTTATGGATGAAATATGTTGTTGCAACTAACAGTTAAACTGGTTACCAGACATACAAGCACTGATTTTACTCTTTACTGTGTTCATGGCAATCTGGTTTAAACGTTGTCCATAGAGTTTTTTAAGTCGTTTTAATGCGTCTTTATTCAATATGAATTATTCAATTTGAATAGACATATACGAAGAAAAAAGCATGATGCCACAATGTTGAACAGCTCGCTCCAAAAATTATATTGTTTACCGTCCTCAAGCCGCAAGATTGTTTCAAGTGTATTAAATAGTTGCGACTTGAGCCAACATTACTTTAATCAAGTTTATGCGCTGTAGATAAATTTAATTATCGAAACAACTGTAGCGGATCAGATGCTGGACAATCTCGTCCTCTGTGATCTCACATTGTTTGGAATGATCACAAACTTTTCCTCACCAATTTCACAAGCGACGGTAAAAGAGGAACTATAATTATCACGTATAGGAAGATATTAAGTAGCCTTAGAGATAGAAGCCAAAGCCATGAAACATACCTAGCACGTTTATTCACGCATCTCATTGTCAATGCCTATTGAGCTGAAATAAAACAATAGCGTTCAAATAAAAACAAACGTTGGCAATTGAACGTTCAAAAGCGAGTGAAACCAAGCACAACCAATAACTGTCTAACATTATTAAGTCAGCTTATGGTGAGGAAATCTAAAAGGTGCGTCCATAGCGACATACCCTACTCGATCATAGCCTGAAAATCCATTAGTAGTAAGAGTTATTTATTTATTTTTTTCGCACAATGAAAATCTCTGGGCATTCCAATCAATCCTATATATAACAGCAGCAGCGCCAGTGGCTGTGAGATTAGAGCGTCCTCGCTGATCCCCGCAAGGACCTCATTCGCAGGTTCGAGCTCCATGCCGTCGGAAGGTTAGTTTAGGGCCTCATATTTCCTTCCAGCTCCGTCTGGCCCGACATGGGCTTAGGTTTGATAAGCAAAACTTCCCAGATCGCCAGTCAAACCAGTACATATGAACGACCTTTGAGAAGCGAAAAAAATTACAATGATTTATTTAATATAATCTGACGTGCTTAAAATGAGATTTCAGGCATTTTCATGTCACTAATCGGTTTTCACTGAAAAATGTAGTCTTATTACTAGATGATGGATTAGACTTCTTCTAAACATAGGGTTTGCATTTTCCGCAACATCAAAGAACTGTATCTGTTGATATAACTCAAATAAAAGCATTCCACAATGAATTCTCGCGTTTCGCATGCACGGAGAATCCAATCTGTGTAAGTTTTTGCTCTTCATAAGACAAACAGATACAACCACTGCTATGGCTGATAGTTTGATCTACTCATCGTCGGGCAGAATTACTGTTTGATGGCAGATGAAGACTCCAGCTCCCGTTAAGCCAGGGCTAATGCTCGCTAGTGGTCGGGTGAGATCAGATATCACCACCAACTGACCAGGTATCTTTGGTCTAAGTTCGTTCGCCGAAACTCCATTGCTTGCGGTACCACATAAAGAAGCATTTGAGTCTAACGTCTACATCTAACAACAACAACAACAACAACAACAACAACAACAACAACAACAACAACAACAACAACAACAATAACAACAAAAAACAAAAAAAACAACAATCCCCCCCACACACACACACAAAACACCACTAACATCACTACCACCATCACCATCACAACCCCACCACCATCATCATACCATAACCACCACCACCACCACCACCATTCTCCAGCGTTCACTCTCTCTAGACTACACCTGTCACGATAAGCGTAGAGCAAGGGGAAGGTAGGTTACTGGTTCAATAATAGGTACAACTGGCGGAACAGATAACTGGTTTCATGCTTTTGCTCCCTCAGAAAAACTATTGATATAGGTTTATATCTTTCAGCCTTGTTAGAACAAAAATAAGGTCAATATAATAAGCAAAGTCATGTCTCTTTAAAGGGTTCACGCCTCTCCTACCCTGGTCTAACGATTTACAACTATCGAAGCCAGAAAAAAAATATAATAATAAATAGATAGAAAGATAAATGGATATAGATTGAGATAAATAGAAAAGAAAAGGTAAAAAAAAAAAAAAACGGGAAGAAGAGAAAGTAAAGAGAGAACAAAAGAGCAAAAAGGAGAGCAGAGATGGAAAGAAAGACAGAAAGAAAGCCAGAGATAGAGATAGAGAAACATAGATAGATAGATAGATAGATAGATAGATAGGTGGATAGATAGATAGATAGATAGAGAAAGAGAGAGAGAGAGAGAGAGAGAGAGAGAGAGAGAGAGAGAGAGAGAGAGAGAGAGAGAGAGAGAGAGAGAGAGAGAGAGAGAGAGAGAGAGAGAGAGAGAGAGAGAGAGAGAGAGAGAGAGAGAGAGAGAGAGAGAGAATGATAACGAATATTAATGACAAAGAGAACGATGAAACGTTAAATTTTGCGGCAGAGTTTGTAAATTTTCCTAAATTTTGGTCCAGATACCCAAAGTATTCGAAATTCTCTGTGCAACAATGAATTGTGAATATAAGTTGAAATAGTTTAGGCCTTACTGATATTTAGAGAAGAGATACAAGTTAAGGTAATGAAGTAAAAGATGATATGAAAGATGACACCTGTCGTTACGACCAATTCATATTTTAAATATAACATCACCTGGATCTTTGATCTGTCAAGTGCAAAATTTAATGTACATTACTTGCTCATCTGATGCAAAACATGCTACATTCAGTTGTTGATAAATTATTTCAATAAAAACATTATTGCATATATTAATAAACCAGTCTCCTGAACTAAAATATTCGACTTTTTTTACCTCATTTGAGCTCCTTGTTGAGATCTTTCAAAAGATAAATATCAGCATATTACATTATTATACAGTACTTTTCCTATTGCATATAGGCCTTTTTTTTTCAAATCGCCATATCTCATAAGGTTTTCTTCATAAACTGAAAATACTGAAATGATCTTGATTACGACTGGCCATATCAATCACTCACTTACTCACTCAATCACTCACTCACTCAATCAATCACTCACTCACTCAATCAATCAATCAATCAATCAATCACTCACTCACTCTCTCAATCGCTCATTCACTCACTTACTCACTCAATCACTCACTCACTCTCTCAATCAATCATTCACTCACTTACTCACTCAATCATTCACTCACTCTCTCAATCACTCATTCACTCACTCACTCACTCAATCACTCACTCACTCTCTCAATCACTCATTCACTCACTTACTCACTCATTCACTCATTCAATCAAGTACTCAATCACTCACTCACACATTCAATAACTCAATAACTCAATCTCTCACTCAATCACTCACTCATTCACCCACTCACTCACTCAATCAATCAATCAATCACTCACTCGATCTCTCATCCACTCAATCATTAAATCACTCAATCAATCACTCACTCTATCAATCAATCACTCACACTATCAATCAATCACTCAATAACTCACTCACTCAATCACTCACTCACTCACTCAATCAATCAATTATAGCCAATCAATCACCCAATCACTCACTCACTCTCTTAATCACTCACTGACTCACTCAATCAAGCAATCAATCACTCACTCACTCACTCACTCAATCATTCACTTACTCACTCAATCAATCACTCAATCGGTCACTCACTCACTCTTTCAATCACTCACTCACTCACTCAATCACTCACTCACTCACTCAATCAATCAAGCAATCAAGCAATCATTGATAAACTGACCAATCAATCAACCACCAACCAATCAATTAATCAATCAGTCATCAAGTTTCAATCGGCCGATCAATTAGTCACTAAGTCAGTGAGTGAGTCAATCAATCATTTCACAAACCGTAAATACATCAATATAGCAACTAAACATCAACCTATCCAACTAATCAACTTTCCCCTCAATCAATCAAGCGACCAATCATACGCTTAAAAAACAAATTACCAAGTTAGAAATGCTGTACAGGTGTCTATTTCATAACTGCATATTTATAGAAAGTACGTTACTTTTAATGACTATCTATGACAATTTAATGTTTCTATAATTATTATACATGTTAAAAGCATCCCTTATTTAACAATTCAGAATCAACTTATGTAGACCCGAACACAAGGCACTTTAATTAGAATTCCTCTCTTTGTTTGTGCTCTTTTAATTATTCCAACTGATCATCCCGCTGCTGTATGGAAGCCATTGAGATTCCACTTTGGTTTGATAAACTTTCGCTGATCTCCTGATCAAGAGAGCTATGGTTTCATGACGTGATACTGACAATCCTGCGAATCATATTTCCTTTCCTGGTCTAAATAACAACGGCGTGCATTTGATTGATTCTCTGTTTCCACAGCTTTATTTTTGCTGCAACTTTTCAGTGATTATTCGTCCGAGAGCTAAAATAATTTTTTGCTCTATCTATTCTTTGTTATTTCTTTTTCTCGTATCATTATTGCCTTTTCCATACAACACACAATAAGAAAATAAAATTATTGGACACGTGAAAGTTTTTCAAATTATTGTTGTAAAGAAAAAAAGGAGTTCTACCTGTGTTGGTTGCGATTAATGATAAAGATACCCAGCTACTGCTCTCCTGGTGAAGAGAGAAATAATAAATGAGATAACATCTAAATTTAAGTGTGTGGAGAGTGACTGATCGACTGAACACAAACTATTAAGTTCTTAGCTTTGCGAGTTGGAAGTTGCTAAGTATCAGTGAGCTGACAAGAGAGACCCATGCTCTACACATAAAGTCAAAGTCCTGCAATAGTGCATATGACGAATCGCCATACATTTAAGATGATGCTCTTGATGAGCAAACCTGCTTTAGAACGAACCAGTTATTACGTCATTGGTTGGCCCGTTTTGGAACGAACCAGTAATTACGTGATTAGTTGGCCCGTTTTGGAACGAACCAGTAATTACGTCACTAGTGGGCCCGTTTTGGAACGAACCAGTTATTACGTCACTAGTGGGCCCGTTTTGGAACGAACCACTAATTGCGTCACTAGTTGGCCCTTTTTGGAACGAACCAGTAATTACGTCATTAGTGGGCCCGTTTTGGAACGAACCAGTAATTACGTGATTAGTTGGCCCGTTTTGGAACGAACCAGTAATTACGTGATTAGTTGGCCCGTTTTGGAACGAACCAGTAATTACGTGATTAGTTGGCCCGTTTTGGAACGAACCAGTAATTACGTCACTAGTGGGCCCGTTTTGGAACGAACCACTAATTACGTCACTAGTTGGCCCGTTTTGGAACGAACCAGTAATTACGTCATTAGTGGGCCCGTTTTGGAACGAACCAGTAATTACGTGATTAGTTGGCCCGTTTTGGAACGAACCAGTAATTACGTCATTAGTGGGCCCGTTTTGGAACGAACCAGTAATTACGTGATTAGTTGGCCCGTTTTGGAACGAACCAGTAATTACGTCACTAGTGGGCCCGTTTTGGAACGAACCAGTAATTACGTCATTAGTGGGCCCGTTTTGGAACGAACCAGTAATTACGTCATTAGTGGGCCCGTTTTGGAACGAACCAGTAATTACGTCATTAGTGGGCCCGTTTTGGAACGAACCAGTAATTACGTGATTAGTTGGCCCGTTTTGGAACGAACCAGTAATTACGTGATTAGTTTGCCCGTTTTGGAACGAACCAGTAATTACGTCATTAGTGGGCCCGTTTTGGAACGAACCAGTAATTACGTGATTAGTTGGCCCGTTTTGGAACGAACCAGTAATTACGTGATTAGTTGGCCCGTTTTGGAACGAACCAGTAATTACGTGATTAGTTGGCCCGTTTTGGAACGAACCAGTAATTACGTCACTAGTGGGCCCGTTTTGGAACGAACCAGTAATTACGTGATTAGTTGGCCCGTTTTGGAACGAACCAGTAATTACGTGATTAGTTGGCCCGTTTTGGAACGAACCAGTAATTACGTGATTAGTTGGCCCGTTTTGGAACGAACCAGTAATTACGTCATTAGTGGGCCCGTTTTGGAACGAACCAGTAATTACGTGATTAGTTGGCCCGTTTTGGAACGAACCAGTAATTACGTGATTAGTTGGCCCGTTTTGGAACGAACCAGTAATTACGTCATTAGTGGGCCCGTTTTGGAACGAACCAGTAATTACGTCATTAGTGGGCCCGTTTTGGAACGAACCAGTAATTACGTCATTAGTGGGCCCGTTTTGGAACGAACCAGTAATTACGTCATTAGTGGGCCCGTTTTGGAACGAACCAGTGATTACGTCATTAGTGGGCCCGTTTTGGAACGAACCAGTAATTACGTCATTAGTGGGCCCGTTTTGGAACGAACCAGTAATTACGTCATTAGTGGGCCCGTTTTGGAACGAACCAGTAATTACGTCACTAGTGGGCCTGCTTTAGAACAAACAAGTAATAACGATACTGACAGGCCTGCTTTATAATACACCAATAATAATGTCATTAGAGGACCTGCTTTAGAAAAAAACTGTATTTACCTCATTAGCGTGCCTGCTTTAGAACAAACGAGTAATTACAACAGTAGCGGACCTGCTTTAGAACAAACCAATAATTATTTACGTCATTAGTGGACCTGTTCTAGAACTAACCTGCTTTAGAACAAACAAGTAATAACGGTACTCACTGGCCTGGTTTACTACAAACCAATAAATACGTCATTAGCGTGCCTGCTTTAGAACAAACCATTAATAACGGTAATGACGGCCATACTTAGAACAAATCAGTAAATGCGTAATCAGAGAGTGTGGTTTAGAACAAGCAAATAATAACGGCACTGACGGACCTACTTTAGAACAAACCAGTAATTACATCGATTGCGGACCTGCTTTAGAAATATACAGATATACCAGCATTCACGGGCCTGCTTTAGACCAAAGCAGTTAATTACGTTATTATTGGACATGTTCTAGAACTAACCAGTAATAACGGTACTGACGGGCTTGTTTTAGTACAAACCAGTAAATACGTCATTAGCGTTGACATGCCCGCTTTAGAACAAACTAGTAATAAAAGTACTGATGGGCCTACTTTAGAACAAAGCAGTAAATACGTAATTATAGGGCCTGTTTAGAAGAATCAAATAATAACAGCACTGACGTACTTGCTTTTGAACAAACCAGTAATACGCCATGAGCGGGCCTGCTTCAGGCAAAAAAAAACCCACTAATAACGTCATTAACCGACCTGCTTAAATAAAAAGGCAGCTATAAACTCCCACAAGACAGAGCACCGTCTTATCCTGCTAACAAAGGTTTAAGAAGATTTATAACTAGATAAGGAAAGTATGTACACATTTTAAATAACAGTATCGTGTAATTTCTGCAAGCGATGTCATTGTGTTTTTTGTTTTTTTTGTTTTTCAAAACTGCTCGCATAAAGAAGCTAAGAAGTTTTACCAAAGTCTGAAAAACGAGCATTGCCGACGTTCTATACATCAACCCAAAATTTGCGACTACAGGCGTTTTTGTTTTTTTTTTAATTATAATTTGATTTGAATGGAAATTAGAGAAAAAAAATAAAGTCATAAATTAGGTCATTTTTATTCATAGGAATAATAAGGTAATGGCTATAATGTCATCACGGACATATTTTTCTATAAAAGACAGCAGACGGTGGAGCGGAAAGCATCTCTCGCTGCGCATGTGCACACTTGTATCAACCAGCTAGAAAAAGCCTCTGGAGCAGATCTGTCTACAACCTTTGAGAGGTGAGTCTACGTCTACGCCGTAGTGAGTTACATAGTTGAAACCTGTTTGATGTTGTTCAGATCGTGCCTTTGAAAAACTTTATTTTAATAATACAAATAAAGCGCTTGGTTTATTTTAGAAAGCTCACACTTGAACAAAGAAAAAATGAAAATGTATCTTTATGTAAATGGCTGTATAAATGTTAATCAACTGCGAAATCAGAAATAGATAATCATCCTAATTGCTCTGTAAGATTGAAATAGAGCTTTTCTACCTTTCTCGTTATTGCACCTGAATGATCACCATAAACATTGGTTTTATATGATGAAAAAAAGCAACAAAAATAAAACAAAACAACCAACAAAGAAAAATAAAAATAAATTAAAAAAGAAAAATGAAAGAAAAAACCCCTAAGTGCCAAAAAAAAAAAAACCCAAACAACCCGAACAACCCCCACCTTGGAATTTTCGATTGACAGTAAAACAAAACTTAAAAGACACACTACTGAAGTATTATCTGTATTAGTTTTTATACAAAAGAAAATAATACAACGGTATCAAACAATAATGTCTAAATTAATGTTCCAAGACATCGATAATACTATTGTACAAGTTTAAGTCAGAACAAACAACCAATCTCTGCTTAGTAGCAGAAAATACTGGATATGGACAGGTTAAAAAATTGCCTTAATTGACTGGATGATTCCAATGGTCAAGTCGTTTGTTTTGACCTTCCTAAATCCTGTTGAATAACATTGACAATGCATGATTTAAAAATATTTAGTGTATCCAAGTAAAATATTTAAGATGAAAGTAGTTTTATTAAAATTGAACTAATTGTACGAGGATGGAATGAAATTATTAAGATTGAAGAGGATATCTTAAAAGGAGGGAGTTTGTATTGAATCAGATGCAACATTTCGTTCATGAACTATCAAAACACATCCCTGATAAACAATTTATTTTAAAACAGCCCAAGAAGTAGCTAGAAGGATTTACGACCTTAGAGATAAATGCAATTGAATCAAAGTCTATATAAAGCTTAAAAGGGAATCTTAATAGTAGATTCTAAAGAAAGACTTACATCTATAGTAATGTCAGATGCTTTGTTTGATTCTGTAATTTTTTAGTTTATCCACCTAACCTGTTCAAACAGTCAAACTATCAAAGATGAGATATACATTCATCTTTATCTTCATCACTATCAATCACAACAACAGCAACACAACAACAAAGGCGGAAAAACATCAGCAGCACCACCAACACAACAAAGGCAGCAACATCATCATCATCATCATCATCATCATCATCATCATCATCATCATCAACAACAACAACAACAACAACAACAAAAACAACAACAACAACAACAACAACAACAACAACAACAGAAAGGCAATAAGAACGGGAACAACGAAAACAAGAACATGAAGGACAAAAAGAATAGCAACAACAGCAATAACAGCAACAACAAACACAAAGAATACGCACAGCAAATCAACAAAGATATAATCCAATCACACAAAAGCACATATTATTTTAATCTGCTTTTCGTCGTTTTCTTATATCATTGTTTGCCTCCAGCTAGCCATGCCCTTGAAAGACTTTGCATCACTGGCGGTGCTTGCCCTGGTGGTGGCTCTGGCTGTTGCAGAAGATCCTGAAGGGGACACTGAAGAGTTCGACAACGAATTGGATGGAGACCTCAGTTTCGAGTGTCCCAGAGGTAAGGTGCTAGGCAGTGTCTACAGCGTCCACGACAACTCTAAGGAGGACAGAAGATGGCGGCTCGGTTGCAAAAAAGCACCTGCCGGCGCTAAACCCAAGACGTGTAGGTGGACAGATGACTACGTCAACGATTGGGACGAGGCGGTTTCTTTCATGTGTCCTGCCAACTTTATCCTGTCCGGAATCAATAGTACCCATAGCAATGCCGCCGAGGACAGACGCATGAAAATGAAATGCTGCAGAAAGTCCGCCTACAAGGCCACTAATTGCGTGTTGACCCCCTATCTCAACGACTTGGATGGTGTGTTGGATTACACTGTGCCGAAAAGCAAGGTTATCACCGGTTGGTTCAGCGTGCACTCCAACAGCAAAGAAGACAGACGCCACAAGCTGATTGTCTGCTCTTATAAACCAAAGTGGAAATCTGATTAAGCTCAAGTTTTTAAACTTGTTATCGGCCTTTTTTCGATTTCTTTAAAAAATTTGCTGTTTGTTAACAAAAGTCATTGTTTGAATTTCTTTATCCCA
Source organism: Elysia crispata (assembly GCA_033675545.1). Taxonomy (NCBI): domain Eukaryota; kingdom Metazoa; phylum Mollusca; class Gastropoda; family Plakobranchidae; genus Elysia; species Elysia crispata. Next base: position 504,311 of record JAWDGP010006482.1, read on the forward strand.
ACAAATCTGAATGTGGAAAATTACCCTTTTTGGGTTTTATGTTGAAATTAAAGGCCATACCTGAAAAATAAAATAATATAAAAACAATTGAAAACAGTTGTTTTTTTTTCCGGTGCAACAAGCCACCATCTTTTTTGTCGCCTTTTACCTTTCTACTTCATTTTCATAAACTTCACCTAGTTAGGAAGGAAAAACAATAGATAAATTCTACTGACTTAAGTGGTTCATATATTTGTAAACCAGCCTGCATGTTTACTTTTCCCCAGAAGTTTATGTTTCAGCTCTTTATGAACACAACACTAGAATCATAGCTCGCTGAACAGTTGCTCTCAAAGTCAAATAAATCCGTATGTTGCGCCACTCGACCACACGTGTAAACTAACGTTACCACAAAGCTCATTCGGGGAAAAAAAATCAACATTTTCACCTTTTCGTGGAAAACTATTAAAGAATGGAATTGTTTTCTAATTAAGTCCAAATTTACCTCACTTTAGAAAAAAAAGTTATATCTGGTGTCTCTGATATTATTTGGGAGTTTGCAAAAATAAAATTCTTGAGAGAGGGAATCTGAATCTGCGTCTAATTACAGTTTGAGTCTAGACCAACAGGATCAGTGAGCTTCAACGTTTAAAAATGAAATGTATATAAGCAGATTTTTCATTGTAATAATAATGATAATAGTGATAATAA
>JAWDGP010006482.1:510000-527500 GCA_033675545.1 Elysia crispata
TCGAAAAGGATGATAATAAGATACAAATGAAATCAGTTTTGCTTTATATTTATCGACAGCTGCAATGAGTATCCAAGTAAAGTCCAAATCTTGACAGGTTGTTCCAAACTTTCTGTTACTTATAATTATTTGAAAGGTTCAATTTTCTTTCGTTGACAACTATAGTATATGTTTTTTATTTCTTTTTCATAAAATCACCATTTATTAAATTGGAGCAAAGCTAATTATATTCATTCTTTATCAACTATAATTATTATAAACCTTAATTATAAAATATGAAGATTTAATAAAAAAAATACCTTTACATAAACTGGATTGCGGCACTTAATAGCTGCAGTTGATTTCCTTGTAGGCTACCTAATCTTTAAAACTATCTAGAAATAGATAATTTCAATTATTTTTTTATAGTGTTTGTTTAAATAAATAAGGAGCTATAAAATCCTGCAAGACAAAGCACCTACATAACCTGTTAAAAACGTTTTAAAAGATTATAACTAGATTAGGAAAGTTCACATGTTAGCTAACAGTTTTAAGTAATTTCTTGAGCCAATGTCATTGTGACGTTTTTGATTTTTTTAAACTCCTCTCATAAAAGAATAAGAAGTTTTACAAAAGTACATGAAAAGGAAAATTGTCGACATCCTATACTTCAAAACGAAATTCGTGACAACATACTTTTTTGTGCATTTATGATTTGATTTGGATGGAAATTAGAGATAAATAATGTCACAAGTAATGTCATTTTTATTCATAGGAATAATTAGACAAATAGCTTTAATTCATCACGGACATATTTTTGTATAAAAGACTGCAGACGGTGGTTTGGAAGGCATCTCTCGCTGCGCATGTGCACACTTGTATCAACCAGCTAGAAAGAGCCACTGGAACAGCTCTGTCTACGACCTTTGTGAGGTGAGTCTGCGCCGTAAGCTGATTTACCCAGTTGACACGTTTTGACATTAATCAGATCATACTCGTTGTAAAGCTGCATATTACACTAATATAGAACTTGGTTTGTTTTAGGAAACTCACAGGCCCTACTTAAAAACAGAAAAGTTGAAATCTATCTTCATGCAAATGGCTGTATAAATGCTAGTCAACTACGAAATAAATGGATAATTATACTATTAGCTATAGGAGATAAAAAAAGAGCATTACTATCTTTCTCGCTACTCTGTTTGAATACTCGCCATAAACATTGATTACATATTGTGAAAAAAGCAACAAAAAAGACAAAACAAAAGAAAACTAAAAAAAATAAACAGCAATCAACAAACAACAGCAAAAAGAAATAAAAAAATGAAAAAAAAAAACACAACAAAACCCCACAAATGCATTAAAAAATGACAACAACAACAATTAAATCTTCAAATAACAACAACAACAACAACAACAAATAAAATAGAACCTTCAAATGAAAGTACAAAAAATAAAACACAGGCAAATCTCTGACAAATGATCATAAATCTCTATAGCTATAAAAAAGCTTTTAAAAATAGGAATCGTACTGCCGTGAGGCCAGGAAACACAAATTTGCCCCAATCTGTAGAGACTTCCGTCGGCAAACTCTTACGATCGGTTGGTTGAAGATGTTTTAACCTCCCAGCAGGTTTTTCTGAAAAATAAAATTCCTCCCTGAAGATTTCGTCTCTGACGTAAATTAATGTTTCTACAAAATGAATGAATTTGTAATAGAGCAGAATCTTTCACCTTTTGATCACAACTAGTGCTTATACAAACTTATAAATTGATAACGTCTAAATGACAACAACAAAAAAACAAAACAAACTCAACAAGCCTTAGCAGCAGAAAATACTGGATGTAGACAAGTTAAAAAGTTGCCTTCTTTGACTGGGTGATTCCGTTGGTCACGACATTTGTATTTACCTTCCTACATCCTGTGGAATAACATTGAGAATGCATTATTTAAAAATATTTGCAGTGTTCGGGTTTAAGTGAAGAAAAGGATTTAAGATGAAAGTAGTTGAATTAACATGAAAGAGTCGTATAAACATGGAAGGAATTGTATTGAGAAGGAAGTTATATGGGAGTTATATGATGGAAGCTGTGTTAAGATGGAAAGATTTGTATCAAAATTCGAGAAGTCTAATAAGATGAAAAGAGTTGTATTAGGATGGAATGAATTGTATTAAGTCTGAAAAAATTGTGTTAAGATGGAGGAGTTTGCATTGAAGCAGATGCAATGTTTCAGTTCATGAACACTGAAAACACATCCCTGATATACAATGGATTTAAAACTGCATAAAAAGTAGCTAGACCAATTTATAACCTTAGAGAGAGTGCAATTGAAAATTCAAAATCTGTATCAAGCTAAAGAGCATATTCTTAATTAAACGTTCTAGAGTAAGATCGAAACACTGCAGTCATGTTTGGTGCTTTGTTTGATTATATGCGTTTATAGTTAATCCGTCTAAACTGTTAAAATTGTAAAACTGTCAATGCTGAGATATATATTTGTCTGAAAAAATATCCTCAACACCTTCAATCACAACAACAACAGCAACAACAGCAGCAACAACAACAACAACAACAACTACAACAGCAGTAACAAAGGTTGCAACAACCAACTCTAACATCACAAGCAACAAAGGTTGCAACAGAAACAACAGAAACAACAACAACAACAACAACAACAACAGCAAAAACAACAATAACAAACAACAAGGACAAAAACTCTAAGAACAAAGGGAACAACAAAAAAAAGAACGACAAAAAGAACAAAAGGAACAAAAATAATGATAAAAACAACAACAAAAACAAGAGCTACAAAAATCATACACGCAATAAAACATAAAAAAAAACAGCCACATAAAACAAGAGCAGCATAATTCAGTCTATTTTCCGTTGTTTGCCCACAGCCAATCATGTCTTTAAAAATCTTCGCATCACTGGCTGTGCTTGCCCTGGTGGTGGCCCTGGCTGTTGCAGATGATCCTGTAGCGGACACTGAAGAGTTCGACAACGAGTGGGATGGAGACCTCAGTTTCGAGTGTCCTAGCGGTAAGGTGCTAGGCAGTGTCTACAGCGTCCACGACAACTCTAAGGAGGACAGAAGATGGCGGCTCGGTTGCAAAAAAGCACCCTCTGGTGCTAAACCCAAGACGTGTACCTGGACGGATGACTACATCAACACCTGGGACGAACCAATTTCTTTCATGTGCCCTGCCAACTATGTCCTGACCGGAATCAATAGTACCCATAGCAACGCTGCCGAGGATAGACGCATGAAAATGAAATGCTGCAGAAAGTCCGAGGTTAAGACACTTAATTGCAAAATGACCCCCTATCTCAACGACTGGGACGCTGTTTTAGATTACACTGTACCGAAAAGCAAGGTAATCACCGGTTGGTTCAGCGTGCACGCCAACAGCAAAGAAGACAGACGCCACAAGCTGATTGTCTGCTCTTATAAATCAAAGTAGTAATCTGTCTCGATCTTTTTAGCTCAAACTTTGAGACCTGTATGTGATATGCCGCTTTTTCGATCTCTTTACAAAATTGGATTCTCCTTAATGGAAGCCATTGTTTTAATTTCTTTATATCAGCAAATTTTGAATGTGGAAAAGTATGCTCTTTAGGTTTTTACGTTGAAATTAAAGGCCATACAGGTGAAAATAAAACAGTATAAGAACATATGAAAAATACCTTTTTACTTTGAATCTTTTTGTCCTGTACAGTAAGACAGCATCTTTTTTATCGGATTTTTCGTTTCGAATTCACTTTCATAATCTGCGTAGCAGGAAAAGTAATAAATATATTGTACTGAATTAAGTGGATAACAATTATATTCCTTAACGAGCCTGCATAATTTCTTTTCCCCAGCAATTTATGTTTCAGATTTTTTTCGAGCACAACACAAGCTCACAATCATAGCCCGCTGAGACGGTGCTATGAAAGTCAAATTAATATACATGTCGTGCCACTGAGACTTCTTAAAATACATTCACGCCAAGTCACAGAAGTAAAACTTTTGCATGTTTGAGTCATATTGATCTATTCCTTTAAACTTTTGAGCATAGTAAGAACAGAACAATATTCTCAGAACGCACTTACAGTTCAGCCTACAGGCATTCGTAACAAAAATTTCCAAATGTCCTAACTCTGCCAAAAAGTTATATGATAAAGCTCATTCTTTCGTTTACTGCAAAAGTTTACTAACTTCGGTGACCTAGCCTGGAAGGAAGCCTTGCGCACCAATAAATTATAATGATAATATGATTAAGAAATTCATGTTCATGGCGATAGGAGGGGGGAAGAGTAAGAAATAAAGAGAAAGTAAAGAAATAAGAGCTCAATAAACTTGTCTTATGTTTACCATAAAAAGTGTTCGGAAAAGGACAATATTCTATCTTAAAAATAATTTCCATACGCTTCATATAAAAATCATGTCTTTTTTAACATGGTTAACTGAAAGAGTCATGTAAGTCGTTCTAAAAAACTGGGAAGCCGCTAGCCTTTACCGAAAGTTAACGTGCTCTGTTTGGTAAGCCACTAGGTGCCGAGGTAGGCTACGGTTTTGTAACCAAAGTTTAAGCTCTCTACATACAGTCTCCATGTTCTAGTCAGCAAGTTATCCTTCCCAACATCTGGGATTACATCAACCGTTTTGATCGTGTAGATCGTTTCGATCGTTATGCTTGTATAGTCGCACAAGGTGCTTGCCACTGGTCATGATCTGATCAGCAACTGGCATTAAATTTCTTAATAAATTCTACTATTAAAACTACAGCAACTACTACTACTACTACTACTACTACTACTACTACTACTACTACTACTACTACTACTACTACTACTACTACTACTACTACTACTACTACTACTACTACGACTACTAAGACGACGACGACGATGACGACGACGACGACGACGACGACGACGACGACGACGACGACGACGACGACGACGACGACTACTACTACTACTACTACTACTACTACTACTACTACTACTACTACTACTACTACTACTACTACTACTACTACTACTACTACTACGACTAGAATACGAAAACTACTTCTACTATTGCTACTACTACTACCAGTACTACCACTACTACTACTACTACTACTACTACTACTACTACTACTACTACTACTACTACTACTACTACTACTACTACTACTACTACTACTAATACTACTACTACTACTACTACTACTACTACTACTACTACTACTACTACTACTACTACTACTACTACTACTACTACTACCGAGGCATTTGCACTATTGATTAAATAGATTTCATTTGCAGAATTGAATTAAAATCAAGACAAAATACTCACATGAGTAAAAACAACTCCAATCTTGCAATAATAAATAATACCATATAAGAAAACTTGTGATCACAGAAATTATAGCTGCAGCTTGTCCAGATCCCAATGGTGTTCTCAAGAAAGTCTACAATTCATAAAAATCAATAAATGACCGCACATCTCTTAATTTAACCCTTTTTGCACAAAATACAAGAGACATTACAAACATTTTAACTTTTTTTTAATTATTGTTTAGCAAATTCGGGAACATTGTTATTATTGGCATTCGTTAATAAATCTTTCACAACAGCCGTAGCTTTAGAAAAAAGAGGTGCATATAGTCAACTTGTAAATGCGACTATTCTACGGATTCTATAACATCTCTAGTCATATTTCATTTAATAATTTGCATTGTGCACAACTGGTTTTCATAGACATGAGATAAAGACTAAAAAACATTTTTCTCTCTAGTTTCTATTTAATTACAATGATGTATGAGTCATATTTGTATAATGGAACTGTACCTTGGGTTTCATCTGTTATTAATGATAGACAATAATTCATGCATATGAATTGTCATAAAACTTCGTTGAATTAAAAACAAATCTAAAACATCAGCTGTGGTCTAATCAAACCATAACTCATATTACCCTAACCATTTGGTATGAACATGGATATCATCAGTGTTACCATTATGATTATCATATTCATCATCGTCATCATCATCGCCAGCACCATTATCACCACCATCAACAAATATTAGTCATCAACATCATCATCGTCATTATCTCAAACTATTGTTGAAAATAAGCAAAAAAGAAAAAAAAAAAGAAAAGTTTTTTCTATGTTGGTGTCGATTAATGATAAAAGTAAAGGTATACTCAGCTATTACTCTCTTTGTGAAAATTGAGGGCCTGGGATTTTCAGGCGCACGTAGGAAACTAGTGTTTTGAGCTATTGGGCTTCAATTTAACCCAAAAATCAGTTTTTTCAAAGTTTCCCACTTTTTAGCTTTTTATGCACTACCCACCATTTTTCTATCTTGTCAAAAAGTGTCAAAGCCCAAAAGAAACTTTAAATATGATTTATAGTGTTTTTATAAAGATAAATGCAACCCTGCATGAAAAAAAAAACCTCCCTCACTTTAAACACTCTTTTTTTCAGTTTCTAATTCCCCAGCCTTGTGTTGAGTTTTAGGTCAAAAGTCAGCCAAATACTATTACATTCTAAATATTTCAACTGTTTATGCAGGAAATTGGTTGGGCTTTCAAAAAATATGGAAATCACAATTTGTCCAAACTAGTCATTGAGCCTAAAAATTGCAGGCCACCTCACAAATTCTTATTTTAGTAAAATAAAGTCCTATGAATGAGATAACATCTAAATTTAGGTATGTGGAGAGTGACTGATCGACTGAAAATAAAGTATAACATTCTTAACTTTGCGGTTTGGAAGTTGCTCAGTATCAGTGAGTTCACTAGAGAGAACGAGGCATTCATGCTCATACATAAAATCGAAGTTCTACTTTCCGGCAAATAATGAACTGCCATACATTTAAGATTTTACTCGTGGTAAACTTACTACTGACGAACTAGCACGACCCATTGTAGAGTTGCCATTCACTCAGCAGTTTATTTAATGCAGAATTTCAAAGGCCATACTTGCATTGCCTGCTTTCGACAGTATCTTTAACCTATAGTCTTATATGGTTTTCTCTAGAAGAAACCGTTTACATGTAAACACGGCTTCTTTATGTCAAAACATTTTCACGGCTTGTTTCTCAACATATTCTTAACTGTCGCACTTTTCACGGTGTGAGTCTTGAACGGCCACAATGGAACGGTCTGCTTTAGAACAAACCTTCAACTGCCATATTTTCGTGGCTTGCTTTAGACGAAACCATTTACAATGAACATCCTGCTCAAGAGGAAACCACGATTTGTTGTAATAGGGGTGTTTAGTTTAAGGATATTGGAAAACCACTTGTTAATGTTTATAGAGTTGGGGTGGGGTTGGAGCCGTTCTTTGTTTTCGTCCACAGCAAGCATGACAGACTACCGTGCAGGCATGAATTTTGATCTGATGAATGTTGTGTATTTGCGGGATTTCTTGAAAAGTATTATGTTTCTCAGAGTAATTTCTAGGGAAAAGATCTTCAAAACTAATGGATATAAGCTGAAAAGCTAAATATTGACTTGGATCCAGGCGGTTTGTTCAAAGATAGAAGTGCCGAGAGACAGAAACTCATTGGTTGACGATGAACGTCTCACTTCACCGATTCTACATTCGACAATCAAGAACGATTAAGACGACATTCTTGTCGCTATAAGCCTTTTCATTTTTTTGTTCGATTTTTGTATTGAAGCCGCGTAAGTAAGTAAGAGCGTACACATTCGTCAGCTGACTGTTGTGTAGCTATAAATAACTTTCGTCATTGGTCTTCGTAGCTGTGTATTATGTACAAGCGGGATTTCTTTTGCATGGAGAATGGCGTCCGTTTGGCGACGGTGCCGCCATGAAGGACGTACAGGAAGACTATTTCAAATCTAAAAATAGTTTACGTATACATAACGGATCTATTACAAAGCTTGCTGTAATGTAGAATCATCAACCGCCGCATTAGGGCAGTCTGCTTTAGAAACATACAGTAAAAACGGCAATAGCGGGCCTGCTTTAGAACAAACCAGTAAATACGGTATAGGCGGGCATAATTTAGAACAAACTAGTAAATACGGCACGGCGATCATGCTTTGCAACAAACCAGTAAATACGGCATTAGAGGCGTGCTTGGGAACAAACCAGCAATTACAGCATTAGCAGACCTTCTTTAGAACAAACAAGTCATTACGTTATTTGCGGACTTCCTTGAGAACAAACCTGTAAATACGTCATTAAGTAACCGCTTAAGAACAAACCAGTAAATGCCGAACTGACAAGCTTGCTTTAGTACAAACAGTAATTACGGCACTGGCGGGCCTGCTTTAAAAACCAGTAAATTTGACAGTAACGGACAGTCTTAAGAACAAACCAGTATTTTCGGTGATAGCAAGCCAATTTTAAAAGAAACCAGGAATCAGGCCATTAACTAATCTGCTTAAGAACAAACCACTAATTATGTCATTAGCGAAACTGCTTTAAAACAAACTAGTGAATACGTCATTCATTTGCCCGCTTTAGAAAAAACGGTAAATACGGCATTACCATGCCTGCTTTGGAACAAACCAGTAAATTCGGTAATGGCGGGCATGATTTAGAACGAACAGTAAATACGGCACTGGCGTGCATGCATGCTTTAGAATAAAAATGTAATTACGGCATGAACGGGCCTGCTTTAGAATAAACTAGTCATTACGGCATTATCGGACGTGCTCTAGAACAAGCAGTTTATTACGTCAGTAGCGGACCTGCTTTAGAATAAAACCGTAAATACGGCATGAACGGGCCTGCTTTAGAATAAACTAGTCATTACTGCATTACCTGATGTGCTCTAGAACAAACAGGTTACTACGTCAGTAGCCGACCTGCTTATAGAATAAAACCGTAATTACGGCATTAACGGGCGTGCTCTAGAACAAACAGGTTACTACGTCAGTAGCGGACCTGCTTATAGAATAAAACCGTAATTACGGCATTAACGGGCGTGCTCTAGAACAAACAGTTTATTACGTCAGTAGCGGACCTGCTTATAGAATAAAACCGTAATTACGGCATTAACGGGCGTGCTCTAGAACAAACAGTTTATTACGTCAGTAGCGGACCTGCTTATAGAATAAAACCGTAATTACGGCATTAACGGGCGTGCTCTAGAACAAACAGGTTACTACGTCAGTAGCGGACCTGCTTATAGAATAAAACCGTAATTACGGCATTAACGGGCGTGCTCTAGAACAAACAGGTTACTACGTCAGTAGCGGACCTGCTTATAGAATAAAACCGTAATTACGGCATTAACGGGCGTGCTCTAGAACAAACAGTTTATTACGTCAGTAGCGGACCTGCTTTAGAATAAAACCGTAATTACGGCATTAACGGGCGTGCTCTAGAACAAAAAGTTTATTACGTCAGTAGCGGACCTGCTTATAGAATAAAACCGTAATTACGGCATTAACGGGCGTGCTCTAAAACAAACAGGTTACTACGTCAGTTACGGACCTGCTTTGGAACAAAACCGTAATTGCGGCATGAACGGGCCTGCTTCAGAATAAACTAGTCATTACGCCATTATCGGACGTGCTCTAGAACAAACAGTGTATTACGTCAGTAGCGGACCTGCTTTAGAATAAAACCGTAATTACGGCATTAACGGGCGTGCTCTAGAACAAACAGTTTATTACGTCAGTAGCGGACCTGCTTTAGAATAAAACCGTAATTACGGCATTAACGGGCGTGCTCTAGAACAAACAGTTTATTACGTCAGTAGCGGACCTGCTTATAGAATAAAACCGTAATTACGGCATTAACGGGCGTGCTCTAGAACAAACAGGTTACTACGTCAGTAGCGGACCTGCTTTGGAACAAAACCGTAATTGCGGCATGAACGGGCCTGCTTCAGAATAAACTAGTCATTACGCCATTATCGGACGTGCTCTAGAACAAACAGTGTATTACGTCAGTAGCGGACCTGCTTTAGAATAAAACCGTAAATACGGCATTAACGGGCGTGCTCTAGAACAAGCAGTTTATTACGTCAGTAGCGGACCTGCTTTAGAATAAAACCGTAAATACGGCATTAACGGGCCTGCTTTCGAATAAACTAGTCATTACTGCATTACCTGATGTGCTCTAGAACAAACAGGTTACTGCGTCAGTAGCGGACCTGCTTTAGAATAAAACCGTAATTACGGCATTAACGGGCGTGCTCTAGAACAAACAGGTTACTACGTAAGTAGCGGACCTGCTTTAGAATAAAACCGTAATTACGGCATTAACGGGCGTGCTCTAGAACAAACAGGTTACTACGTCAGTAGCGGACCTGCTTTAGAATAAAACCGTAATTACGGCATTAACGGGCGTGCTCTAGAACAAACAGGTTACTACGTCAGTAGCGGACCTGCTTTAGAATAAAACCGTAATTACGGCATTAACGGGCGTGCTCTAGAACAAACAGGTTACTACGTCAGTAGCGGACCTGCTTTAGAATAAAACCGTAATTACGGCATTAACGGGCGTGCTCTAGAACAAGCAGTTTATTGCGTCAGTAGCGGACCTGCTTTAGAATAAAACCGTAATTACGGCATTAACGGGCGTGCTCTAGAACAAACAGGTTACTACGTCAGTAGCGGACCTGCTTTGGAACAAAACCGTAATTGCGGCATGAACGGGCCTGCTTCAGAATAAACTAGTCATTACGCCATTATCGGACGTGCTCTAGAACAAACAGTGTATTACGTCAGTAGCGGACCTGCTTTAGAATAAAACCGTAAATACGGCATTAACGGGCGTGCTCTAGAACAAGCAGTTTATTACGTCAGTAGCGGACCTGCTTTAGAATAAAACCGTAAATACGGCATTAACGGGCGTGCTCTAGAACAAGCAGTTTATTACGTCAGTAGCGGACCTGCTTTAGAATAAAACCGTAAATACGGCATTAACGGGCCTGCTTTCGAATAAACTAGTCATTACTGCATTACCTGATGTGCTCTAGAACAAACAGGTTACTGCGTCAGTAGCGGACCTGCTTTAGAATAAAACCGTAATTACGGCATTAACGGGCGTGCTCTAGAACAAACAGGTTACTACGTAAGTAGCGGACCTGCTTTAGAATAAAACCGTAATTACGGCATTAACGGGCGTGCTCTAGAACAAACAGGTTACTACGTCAGTAGCGGACCTGCTTTAGAATAAAACCGTAATTACGGCATTAACGGGGGTGCTCTAGAACAAACAGGTTACTACGTCAGTAGCGGACCTGCTTTAGAATAAAACCGTAATTACGGCATTAACGGGCGTGCTCTAGAACAAACAGGTTACTACGTCAGTAGCGGACCTGCTTTAGAATAAAACCGTAATTACGGCATTAACGGGCGTGCTCTAGAACAAGCAGTTTATTGCGTCAGTAGCGGACCTGCTTTAGAATAAAACCGTAATTACGGCATTAACGGGCGTGCTCTAGAACAAACAGTTTATTACGTCAGTAGCGGACCTGCTTTAGAATAAAACCGTAATTACGGCATTAACGGGCGTGCTCTAGAACAAACAGGTTACTGCGTCAGTAGCGGACCTGCTTTAGAATAAAACCGTAATTACGGCATTAACGGGCCTGCTTTCGAATAGACTAGTTATTACGTGCTCTAGAACTAACAAGTTATTACGCCAGTAGCGGACCTGCTTTAGAATAAATTCGGCACTGGCGTACATGCTTTATAACATACCAGTGATTACGTCATTAGCGGGCTTAGCTTAGAACAAACCAGGAATTTCGGCACTGACAAGCTTGCTTTAAAACAAAACGATAAAAACGGCAGTTGCGGGCATGTTTTAGAACAGGCAATTACGGCACGAGCGAATTTTCTGCTTTGGAACAAAGCAATAACTACGGCATTAGCGTGCCTGCTTTTGAAGAAAACTGTAATTACGGCATTAGCGGACCTCCATTAGACAAAACCAGTAAATATGTCATTAGCGGGCCTGATTTAGAATAAACCAGTAATTGCGACACTGACGAGCCTGCTTTAGAATTAACCAGTAAATACAGCACTTGCGGGCATGATTTAGAACAAACCAACAGCAATGGCGGGCCTACTTAAGAACAAAACATTAAACACAGCATTAAGGGCCTGCTTTGGAAAAACCAGTAATTACGGCATTAGAAGGCCTGCTTTAGAACAAACCAGTAATTACGGCATTAGAAGGCCTGCTTTAGAACAAACCAGTAATTACGGCATTAGAAGGCCTGCTTTAGAACAAACCAGTAATTACGGCATTAGAAGGCCTGCTTTAGAACAAACCATTAATTACGACATTAGCATGCCCGCTTTAGAACAAACCAGTAATTACGGCATTAGAAGGCCTGCTTTAGAACAAACCACTAATTACATTAGCATGCCCGCTTTAGAACAAACCAGTAATTACGGCATTAGAAGGCTTGCTTTAGAACAAACCACTAATTACATTAGTATGCCCGCTTTAGAACAAACCAACAGCAATGGCGGGCCTACTTAAGAACAAAACATTAATCACAGCATTAAGGGCCTGCTTTGGAACAAACCAGAAATTACGGCATTAGAAGCCCTGCTTTAGAACAAACCACTAATTACATTAGCATGCCCGCTTTAGAACAAACCAGTAATTATGGTATGAGTGGGCCTGCATTAGAACAAACCAGTAAATACGACATTTGCGGGCATGATTTAGAACAAACCAGATCATACGGCACTGACGGACCTTCTTATGAACAAACCGTTAATTTCAGCATCTGCTGGCCTGCTAAAGTACTCGGAGCACCCCCATCACCCACCGCTCACGGGCTTACTCTCGGATGCAAATATTTGACATATGAATTTCTACTTTGCTGCCACATATTAGTGTCAAATAAATCTTCTGTCACCAACACTCTCTGTCGCTTGCAATAATTACTAGAACTACTAACACCCTCTTATCTTAATTTAGCAGCAGGACTTTTTAGCTTTGGAATATTCATAACTTTTACTCATAATATTTCACATTTTACTTTTAGAATGATGTAAGGAAAATGAGTCTTCAGTTGCAACTGAGCCAGTATAAGCCAATAATTTTGAGGACTCGGCATATTTTATCTCATTTTCCTTGTAGTGCTATGATTTTCACAATATGGCTCGCTGTAGCTAATGGACCCAAGATGTTTTTAAATCCCACCATAATGAAAGTAATGAGTTTGATACTTGTTATGATAAAGATGAGAGAAAACAATAGGAAAATTACTTTCATTTTTTGAAAATGGAATCAGGGAGACGATAAGTTTATTTTGTTGCCCTTTTAATTTTTTTTTACTAACGCTGGTATCGTTTAGGAGAATGATTATAAAAAAGAAATGAAATCAGTTTTGCTATGTTTTATCGACGGTTGCAATGAGTATCCTAGTGAAGTCCCGATCTTGACAGTTTGTTCCAACTTTTCTGTTGCATTTAATTATTTGCAAAATCCAATAATCTTTCTTTTGTAGAACTGATACAAACAAAAAAAAAAAAGATTGTCAGCTATGGCATAAATGATTTTTGTTTCTTTTTCAGAAATTCTCCATATGCATGAAATTGGAACACAGCTAATTTTTTTCATTCTTAAGCTACTTAAATTATCCTAAATGTTCAACATAAACTATGAAGATTTAAACAAAACGTGCATTCACATACACTGAACTGAGGCACATCATAGCTGATGTCAATTTCTTTGTAGGCTACTTAATTCATATTGATTGCCTGAAATGATCTATATATAGATTACACCTGACAAAATTAAAATTCGTATATATATTTAGATACTTTCAAGTGTAAATTATAATGCAGGTTAAAATAAAGAGGCATCTATGAATTCCCACAAGGTAGAGAACCTTCATAACCGGCTAACAAACGTGTAACATATTTATAACTAGATTAAAAAAGTACAGAATCTTAGTACAGACTGTCTAAGCTTATTCTACTTTCAGCGTATTCTTCACTAAGGTTATATCATTTGTAGTGTTGTCACATTGCACTTTGTCCCATCAAAAGAGTATAGATTGGTTTTATCATTCAGTTTCTTCATTTGCGTTTTCATCTCGGTTCGAGGTCTATAGCACATAATTTCAGCAACGTCCGATCTTTGCAGGATCAGAAATATCTAAAATCTAGAATTTGTTCAAAGTTAGATTTATCAGTACCATATCAATTTTTTTTTCATTTTCAACTTACAAAAGTTATCATAATATCTAACGTTATCAGAGCATAAATATGATATTGCAAAAGCTTTATAATGCTCCGTTTAGCAAAGCGCAATTTGTATTCTCTTACCTCCCTCCGCTCTTCCCGAACCTCTTTCCGCCTTTACTACCTTTTTCCCCTCAACCTACCACCTCATTTACATAACTCCTGCTACTATGTTTACCCTGACTCATACATAATAAAAACCAGGCACAGCTGCTGTAAACCTGCTTATATTCCGCACACTGTTATAAATGGTTCCAGATTATTTTTAAACTATATATCTTTACATGTATATGTCACATTACGAAAACGCCTACTTCATTTTCTATGCTCAAAATATAATTATGCTCATTTTGGCAGTTGCCATGAAGGAACAATAATAATCTGAGTTAATCTGCAATGTAAAGACACTTCAAAAGGCTATGTAGGCGAATATACAAATTTGCGCTCGATGAAGATGAAATAGGGAGAGTAAGTGTGATCTCACCTCTCTGGTCCTGAACAATCTGAGGACTTCAAGGACTAAACTCCATTACCTGTGACCCACAACCAATTTGATATCGGAATAGGTTTGACCTACCACACGAAATGAAATTATCCTAGGTTGCTTTTTACCTGGTTTCGGTAGTTTTTTCCACTTAATATCTTATGTTAGTGAATACTTTATTTAAATGACCCTAAGATATTGGTACTTAGTAAACAAAAGTCATCTTTTGTTGACCATGCAAGACAACAATCGAAATTTAGATCTAGGAATCTTTAATGTTAAATCCCTCTAAAATTTCGATGGCAGAAAATTTTAATATGATAAACGGTAAGTAAACAAAATATACAAAGAGCACAGTCCCTAATATCAACACAGGGGAGAAGATAGGACGGAAGTGGCGACACACTTGTCTGCTCATATTTAAATGATCCTCTCTGGGTTACACTTTTTGGTATCTTCTAAACTACCATTGAACATGTGCAACTTCTTTCCTTTACTCAAATTATCATCTTTGATTTTACCTGATTGTAAAAGTTTAAAAAAAGAAACGGTTGAATAATTTCTAAAAAGCTTTATTTTTTGTGGATACGTTTAAACATTTATTATTGCGTAGGAATTTATTTTAATAAATGGGAAGATCTGAACTGCCGGAAAGCTCTGCACCTTCAGGCATTAAGTCAATACTAGGAATATGAAGACAAAGGATCTGGGAAGCAAACCTAATTTTAAATGTTGCTGGAGTGAGAATACTAGAAATAGAGATTTTTTTGCTCGTCTTTTTTAACTCTCGGCCTAAATAGTGGAGAGATAGAGACGGAGAGAGATAGAGAGAAAGAGAGAGAGAGAGAGAGAGAGAGAGAGAGAGAGAGAGAGAGAGAGAGAGAGAGAGAGAGAGAGAGAGAGAGAGAGAGAGAGAGAGAGAGAAATTTTTATAAAAAACAAACATAAAGCCCTTTTTTCAAGTGAACTAGATAAATTAAAAAAGAATTGTGTTTGAGGTGCCTAGAAAATCTATATTTTAAGTAAAACTTCATATTATTACTACTACCAATGTCATCGTTCCTTGTTTTGTTTTTTTGTTTTGTTTTTCAAACTTCCTCGTGCAATGAAACTTAGAAGTTAAAAAAAAAAAATTATAAAAATGGACATATCTGATGTTCTATACTCAACCTGAAATTCATGATATCGTATTTTTTTGTCCACTCATGATTTGATTGGAGTGGAAATTAGAGATTATTAATGTCATTTTTATTCAAAGGAATAATTAAACGAATGGGTATAATTTATCAGGGACATAATTTTTATTATAAAAGACAGACGACAGTAGAGCGGAAGGCATATCTCGTGGCGCATGCGCACACAGTTGTTTCAACCAGGTGGAAAGAGCCTCTGGAACAGATCTGTCTACAATCTTTGAGCGGTGAGTCTACGCCGTGAGCTGATTTATCTAGTTGACAAGTTTTGATATTACTTAGATCATACTTGTTAAAAAACTGCACTAATAAAGCGCTTGGTTCATTTGGGAAAACTCATACTTAAAAACAGAAAAATTGAAATCTGTTTTCATGTAAATAGGAATATAAATATAAATAATGTCTAAATGTTCTCGAACTACGAAATCAGAAATGAATAATTTTACTAGTAGCTCTAGAATATTGGAATATAGCAGCTTTATCTTTCTTGCTACATTGGTTTTATATAGTGAAAAACAAAGCAAGGGAGAAAAAAACAAAACAAAAAACAAACTAAAAAAATAAAACAACAACGACAACAATAACAACAAACAAAAACAAACCATCAAAAGCAAAAATAAATAAAAGAAAGGAAAAACAAACTAACAACTCTCCCTCCCCATGAAGTTCCAAAAGTCAAAAACAAAAATTATTACCACCAACAAGAACAGCAATAACAACAAGAAATAAAACAGAATCTTCGATTGGCAGTATTGAAACATAATAGAGGCACTTTTACTATCAAATCCTCATAAATCTCTGAAAAGTTGCCCCAATCGGTAGAGACTTCCGTCGGCAAAGCTTGACGATTGGTTGGTTGAAGATGCTGTCACCTTTCAGCGAGTTTTTCTGAAATATGATATTCATCTCTGAAGGTTTTGTTTCTCACCTCAAATTACAATCATAAATTAATGTTTCTTCAAACAGAATGAATCTGTAAAAGAACCGGATCCTTCACCTCTTGATCTAGACTACTACTTGTACAAAGCAAATAATACATGCTTATGAATCGATAACGTCTAAATAAGCTTGTGAAGACATCGAAAATGTAATTGTACAAGTTCAAGTCAGATTAAAACCACCCGTGGACACGTTTTAAAACTGCCTTCATTGACAGCGTAATTCCGATGGTCAAGTCTTTTTTTTTTTTACCTTTCTACATCCTGTGAAATGACATTGAGAATGCATGATTACAAATATTTGCAACATTTTGGTTTTAAGTGAAGGGAAGAATTTAAAATGAAAGCAGTTGAATTAATATCGAAATGTCGTTTAAAGATCAAAAGAATTGTATTCAGATGGAACAAGTAATTACGTCATTGAAAGAGTTGTATGAAGATGGAAAGATCTGTATAAAATTGGAGAGTTATAGTAAGATGGAAGGAGTTGTATTAGGATGTAAGTAAATGTATTAAGATTGAAGAAGTCATGTTAAGATGGAGGAGTTTATATTGAACCAGATGCAACATTTCAGGTCATGAGCAATCAAAAACCATCCCTGATAAACAAAGAATTTCAAAACTGCCCGAAAAGAGGCTAGGCGGATTTAACACCTTAGACAGCAATTGAAAAACCAAAATCTATATCAAGATAAAGAATACAACCTTAATTGTAACTCATAGTGCAG
>JAWDGP010006482.1:545000-637500 GCA_033675545.1 Elysia crispata
AATCATCTAAAATTTAGATATTAAGTTAAATTTGTCATTATTATATCATTTTTCTTTCTTTCATCTTTTGGCTTACAAAAGTTAGCGTACATCAGTGCATAATTATGAAATTGCAAAAGATTTATATTGCTCTATTTAGCAAAGAACAATTCGAGCTGATTGCCTCCCCCCCTTTTTCATTCCCCTTTACTCTCCTTTTTCCCCTCAACCTACCATCTCATTTACTTCAATCCTGGTATACTTTTTACCCTGACTCATACATAATAAAAACCAGGCACAGCTGCTGTAAACCTGCTTATATTCCGCGCACTCTTATCAATTGTTCCAAATTATTTTCAAACTATGTATATGTATATGTATATTTTACAATACAAAAACGCTTTCTTCATTTTCTTTGCGTCTCTTGTCCATAATATAATTATGCTTCATTTGATCCCCTCCTATGATGATAAAATTTATACATAACAGAAAGTCAAGTCTTGTCATAAATCATTGTGACAGTTTGCGTGAAGGAACAAAAAAAAATCGGAAACAAAATCTGAGTTTATCTACATGTAAGGGAATTTCGGAAGACTGATTGTAGATGAATAAACAAACTTTCGTTCGATTAAAATGAAAAAAAGGTAAGAAAGTGTGACGTCACCTCTGTGGTTCTGTTCAATCTGAAGACTACAAGGACCAAACTTTTTTTACCTGTGATCCACAGTAAATATTTATTTTAGAGCGGATTTGAATTAACACACGGAACACAAGCAGCTTGGTTTCGGTAGTTTTTCCCACTTAATATCTTATGTTAGTGATTACTCCACTTTGAATGCGCTAGAGATCTGTACTTAGTCAGCAAAAGTCATCTTTTGTTGGCCATGACAACAACCTCAATTTAAATAAAAAAATCGTTTATGTTAAAATCCCACGAATATTTCGATTGCAGAAAATTTCAATACGACAAACGGGATTTAAACAAATGTTAAAAACCCAGTCTTTGATAGATTTATCAATATAGGAGAGAAGATAGGGCGAAAATGGCAACATGCTTGATCTTCACTGGGTTACATTCTCTTGCTATCTTCTAAACTACTAAAGAATATGTGCAACTTCTTTCATTTACTCAAATTATCCTCTTTGACTATACTTGCTTGAACAAGTATTGAAAAAACGGTTGGATAATTTCTAAAATCTAAATCTATTTGTAGATACGTTTAAACATCCATTATGGGCAGATCCCACGGAGGTAAATTATAAAAGGATATTTAAACAGGTTAGGAAAGTACAAAATTTGCTGATTGCTCCTCTATTATAAAATCCTTTGTTTGATTCCCAAAGCCATACTTTCAATATAACATACAAGCGTTTTTGCAACACACGGAACACTGATTAGATATAAGATTTGCTATTTGCCGGTTGCAATTTACAACTCATTGACTAGGAGAATAAAGATAAAGGAAGAAGAAAATTGCGCTTTTTCTTTCAAACCTAGTTCCAACTGTTCCAGGAGTGAAAAAACTTGAAATAAAGATTTTTTTTTTGCCCTTTTTATCTGTCAGCCTCAACAATAGAGAGAGAGAGAAAGAGAGAGAGAGAGAGAGAGAGAGAGAGAGAGAGAGAGAGAGAGAGAGAGAGAGAGAGAGAGAGAGAGAGAGAGAGAGAGAAAGAAAGAGAAAGAAAGAGAGAAAGGGGGAGGTAGGGAGAGAAAAGAGAGAGAGAGATTGAAAAAAGCAGATGTAAACCCTTTTTTCCGGGTCGGTTTGTAAGCTACATAATTGAAACATTCTTTTTTAAGTATAGTTTCATGCAATTACTTTGACCAATGTCATTGTGACTTTCGTGGTTTTCAAAACTCCTCCGGAAAAGAAACTAAAAAATTTTACAAAAGTATCAAAAATGAATATTGTTGACGCCCTATGCCTCACCCAAAATTTGTGACAACTGACTTTTTGTGACTTTTTTGTAACTCATGATTGAATTAGAATGGAAATTAGATATAAATAATGTCATAAATTATGTCATTTTTATTCATAGGAATAATTAGACAAATGACTATAATTCATCACGGACATATTTTTGTATAAAAGACAGCAGACGGTGGAGCGGAAGGTATCTCTCGCTGCGCACGCGCACACTTGTATCAACCAACTAGAAAGAGCCTCTGGAGCAGATCTGTCTACAACCTTTGAGAGGTGAGTCTACACCGTGAGTGAGTTACATATTTGAAACCTGCTTGATGTTATCCATATCGTGCCTTAAAAAAATACCCAAGTGTTATTTAATGATACAAATAAAAGGCTTGTTTTATTTTTAAAAAGTCATATTTAAAAACAGAAACGTGGGAATCTTTATCCTGTACATGGCTGTATGTTAATTAACTACGAAATCAGAAATGCATGTTTATGCTAATAGCTCTAGAAGATTGAAACAGAACATTTCTAAACTCGCTACTGTGCTTGAATGATCAACATAAAAAATTGGCTTTGTAATGAAAAAGACAGAATACAAAAAAACAAAAACAAAAAAAAACAAATAAAAACTATCAACAAACAACAACAGCAACAACAAAAAAAAAAAAAACAACTAACAACAAACAACAACAGAGAAACAAAAAACAAAACAAAACAAAAACCCAACAACCCAAAACGGGTAAAAAAAATAGAACCTTCGATTGACAATAAAACACAAGACATCTCTACTATACTATCTCATCATTAATCTCTAAAAATAGCTATAACAAGCTTAATACATTTTCGTATTTTACTGCCGTGAAATTTGGCGCGAAAGTTTGTCCCAATCTGCAGAGACTTCTGTCGGCATACCTTGGCGGTCAGTTGGTTGCAGATGCTGCAATCTTCCAGCGGGTTTTCCTGAAAAATAATATTCCTCTCTGAAGGTTTTTTTTTCTCTGTCCTCATATTACAATCGTAAATTAATGTTTCTAAAATGAATTATCAACTTAATGAATCTGTAAAAGAACAGGATCATTCATCCTTTGTTCTGAACTAGTGCTTGTTCAAAGGCAAAGAAGAGAATACATCATTACGAGCGGATAACATCTAAATGAGCATTCGTAGACATAAAAAATGTTATTGTACAAGTTCAAGTCAGAAAAAAACCCATCTCTGCCTTAGTCGCTTAAAATACTTGATATGGACAAGAAGAAAAAAATGTCTTCATTGACTGGGTGATTCCATTGGTCAAATCGTTTATTTTGACCTTCCTAAATCGTGTGGAATGACATTGACAATGCATGATTTAAAAATATTTACAGTTTTCAGGTTTAAGAAAAGTAAAGAATTTAAGTTGAAAGTAGATGTATTAAAATTGAAAAGTTTTATAAAGATAGAAGGAATTGTATCAAGATGGAAGAAGTTGCTTTAGGATGGAAGAAATTGTAAAGATTGAAGAGGTTGTGTTAAGCTGAAGGAGTTTGATTTGAAGAATATGTAATATTTCAGTTTATGACCAATCAAACACATGCCTGATAAACAAAGGGTTTTAAAGCTGCCCAAGAAGTAACTACACGGATTTATGATTATGCAATTGAAAAATTAAAATCTGTTTCAGGCTAAAGAACAAAATCTTAACAGTAAATTCTAGAGCAAAACCGAAGTCTGAATTAACGATTGATGCTTTGTTTGATTCTATAAGTTTACAGTTAATCCACCTAACCTGTTCAAACTGTGAAACTGTCAAAGCTGAGATATCAGTTCGTCTGAAGAATCGTCTTCATCACCATCAATCACATCAACAACTACAACAGCAGCAGCAGCAGCCACAAAGGCTACAACAACAACAAAAACAACAAGAAGAGCAAAACCAATAAGGACAACAGCAAGAACAACACAAAGAACAATAATAATAATAATAATAATAATAATAATAATAATAATAATAATAATAATAATAATAATAATAATAATAATAATAATAATAATAATAATAATAATAATGACAACAACAACAGCAACATCAACAACAACATAAAAACACATCAAAACTGCGAAGATAACACAATTGTATTACATAAGAGAAAATATTTTAGTCTACTTTTCGTTGTTTTTTTTATATCATTATTTGCCTCCAGCTAATCATGTCTTTGAAAGTCTTCACATCACTGGCTGTGCTTGCTCTGGTCGTGGCCCTGGCTGTTGCGGATGAGTCTGAAGAATTCGACAACGAATGGGATGGAGACCTCAGTTTCGAGTGTCCTAGAGGTGAGGTGCTAACCAATGTCTACAGCGTCCACGACAACTCTAAGGAGGACAGGAGATGGCGGCTCGGTTGCAAAAACGCACCCAACGGCGCTAAACCCAAGACCTGTACCTGGACGGATGACTACGTCAACGAATTTGACGAACCAATTTCTTTCATGTGCCCTGCCAACTATGTCCTGACCGGAATCAATAGTACCCATAGCAACGCTGCCGAGGATAGACGCATGAAATTGAAATGCTGCAGAAAGTCCGGGTACAAAGCATTTGGTTGTGAGTTGACCCCCTACCTCAACGACTGGGACGCTGTGTTGGATTACACAGTACCTAGCGGACAGATTATCGCCGGCTGGGTCAGCGTGCACGACAACGGCAAAGAAGACAGACGCCACAAGATGATCGTGTGCTCCTATAATAAAAAGTAGTTATCTGTCTCGATCTATTTAGCTCAAGTTTTGAAACCTGTATGTAAATAGCCTCTTTTTCGATCTCTTTACGAAATTTGTCTCTCGTTAATCGAAACACTCTGATCAGTTCTTTTTTCCAACAGATTTGAATGTGGGAAAGTATGCTCATTAGGTTTTTACTTTGAATCAAAGGCAATACAGGTGAAAATAAAACAACGTAAAAACTCATAATGAACCGATATTTTTTTTCTATACAACAAGTCAGCATCATTTTTGTCGTCTTTTTCTTCCCTACTACACTTTCGTAATCTTCGCATAATTAGGAAAGGTAATGGATATATTCCACTGAGTTAAATGGATAATACATTTCTAAACCAGCAGGCATATTTTCTTTCTATTCAGTTAATGTTTTAGCTCTTTTCGAGCACAACCCTAGCTTACAGTGACAGCCCGCTGAACAGGTCCTCTCAGAGTCAAATTAATATACATGTCGAGTCACCGCGGCTTCCTATAATACAAACAGATCTAGGCCAAGTCACTGAAGTAAACAATCTTTTGCAGGGCTGAGTTACAGTGATCTATTTCTTTTAAGTTTGGGCATGTTTGAGTCAGAATTGTACACAGAAAGCACCTATACTTCAGCCTATAGGCCTCCACAACAAAAACATCTAACTGTGTTATATAACTGTGTGCCAAATAGTTGAATGATAAAGGTCATTCTTACACTTACTTTAGTGACTTGGTGTGTATATATTTTAAAGCCTCTGTACCTGCGTCTTATTACAGCTCAACACGGTCAGTGAGCTTCAAAGTTTAAAAATTGCATCGTGGCAGAGATGCTACATGATGATGATGATAATAATAATAATAATAATAATAATAATAATAATAATAATAATAATAATAATAATAATAATAATAATAACAATAATGATAACAATAACAATCGTACTACTACTACTACTACTACTACTACTACTACTACTACTACTACTACTACTACTACTACTACTACTACTACTACTACTATTAAATATAATAGGGAAAAAAAAGAAGAAGAAGAAGAAGAAGAAGAAGAAGAAGAAGAAGAAGAAGAAGAAGAAGAAGAAGAAGAAGAAGAAGAAGAAGAAGAAGAAGAAGAAGAAGAAGAAGAAGAAGAAGAAGAAGAAGAAGAAACTAATCCTAACCCTAACCCTTACCCGACAAAAAAGGGTAATTCTAACGCTGATCTCTTCCGCGTGGTGAGAATGGGAAAAAAAATGTAAGTTGGCGAAAAAATTGGCCACCGACTATGCGGAGGTAGTGATGTGCACAGTTCGTTGGGCCTGTGTCCTGGCAGGAGGTGTCACCATACATGCAGACGGCGCGGAGGAGGGAAAGATGAAATTCAAGTAACGTTACTGCAGCTGTAAGCTGTCAGGGTATAGGATCGAATCGTGTGTCCCAATCAATTACTTTACCAACAGCTAATGCTGTACACGGTCCCAGAAGGAAAGTTGGATCAGCGTTTAAAATGACATTATGATCGGTCGGCTCAACAAGTTAATCACGTTTTCTTATGTCAAGACTTATTAAACGTTTTCAACTATCTCTTTTGATACCTGCTTCAAAATGATCCAATCCTGACTTGCGACGTCTAAAAATTATCTTTTATTAATTCCACGCATATTAGAAAACTTCAGTATTCGAAGGATCGCAACAACTCTCTCTCTTCCGAATCTCCTGGGCATGGGACACTAGCTGGGGGGGGGACGAAAAACGCAGGTTTTTCTGACTCTTTACTGCCCACGACGGTATCTTCGGCCCGTCATGCTAGTCCTGCTCGGTTACAACACCAGTTCGGGACTGTTTCCGGTCAGCGTTTAGCGCACTAAATGGCCCCTATTGGAACCACCGAGGTTGACCCGCCCTCAGGTGGCGTCTCAGAAATCCGTTTTGTTGATGGTGCCTGGCTAGGATATGTGCCACTTTCAATGATATTCTATAGGGAAAATTAGTAATTATCTCCAGAACATTTCGTTGTATATAATTATTCGGTGAGGAAGGAATTTGCTTTTATAATTAGATTCAACGGCCAACCATCCAACAAAATAGAAATAAAACCAATAGCACAAAAAAGATTTCTTTTTAAAACTATAACGAAAGTGATTATATTCTGCATAATGTGAGCTTCCTAAGAATGTTTATATCTATATATCACCGTTCAAATCCTAGCGCTCAGACTTGGACGCCTCGGTTGCCTCTCGGATGTTCACTGATAGTCTCCTCCACTGTTTTTTTTTTGTCTTCTGCTTTTGACCTCAGATGGTTGGGGTCGTTCTTGGTATCAGTTTAAGTTTCCCTGCTTGTCTGCTACAGAGGCCTTTGTTGAAGACTCTTGGCAGTGTTGTTATCGGCCTTCCTGGAAATTTATCATCTTTAGTGACAAAGTAAGGCTCCATAGTTTTGTTTAATGGAATGTCTATATCTCGGCTAAGAATCTGTCCGAACAGGCGCCACCGGCTTTCAAGCATGGCTATTGCAATCAGTGTTTTATTGCATTGTTTACACAGATTTGTTTGTTATCTTTAATGGGTGTTTGATGTTAAGGATTTATTTGAGCTGTTTTCCGTGTATTGCATCTAGTTTAGCCTCTCCTGTTTGTGTAAGAGCCCGTGTACCACAATTGTATGTAAGGATCGATTTTACTAGTGCCATGTGTAGAGTTTTCCCTTTGTGTCTCACTATTTTGTCCCCTCCTTTACACCTAATTATAAACTTTTTTAAAATGACGACTCTCCATTCGGAGATGTAAGCCAGCGACAAGAAGTTCATATGAAAAAGGAAACGAAACCGAGATAAGCGTGTGAAATTAAATGGTTTGCATTATTGAGTGAAACAAAAAAAAAAAAAAGGAGATAGAGCGAGGGAAAGAAGCGAACACTGACAAAGGAAGAGAGTACAAAAAACTAAAGACTAAAAAATAAAAGAGAACGACAAGAAAAAACAAACGAGAAACAAGAAGTAGACAATAACAATTCGGCATATAGAAAGCCACATTATTAAGAATGCTCTGAATTATGATTTTTATCGGCAATCTTAATACACAAATTGCTGAAGGAAGAAGTACCATGATAAAAGTGAATTTCTTACTCGTATGTTATCAGCGATAATATTATTTCATTTTTCTCTCATTGATCGTATTTGAAGCATTCAAACGTCCCTTCTTCTGACTTTCAAAAAACATTTCAGTTGTTTCGCAATGATTATTACTTGAAGACACAGTGTTGACAAAGTATATGTTGAAACACAGGATGCCAGCGAGTTTTTTTACTTTCTTAATCTAAAAAAAAATATTCTTCCGCTATTAAAGGCTATGCATTTTTGCAAAAGTGACAAACGGTGCAATGCTTGGGGGTAATTTATAGCTAGCCAATTATGTTAAACGACATGATGATAAATTAATGTTTATAAGGATCTTTCGATAGATTAAAAAAAAAAATTACAAAAATTAATTAATTTGCTGCAGTCAGGTAGTAATTAGTATCATTGTAGTTTATTAAAAGAAAAAAGAAGAAAAAAAAACATCAAAAAATGAGGAGATGAAAAGCTGACACGTACATCATATCTATTTGTTTTTCTCGTGAAAATAAGTAAATAAAAAAACAACAACAAAGAAACTGATGTCCCTCTCTCTGGCGTATAAAAGAATGCAAATCATAAACTTTCAATTTAGTTAGCTTGTTAAACGCATTTTGCACAATAACACGATTGTCTTTCCTCAAATTTTCGCTTTGCGACTTTTAGAACAAAACTAGAACAGCGTCGTCCCAATCCACACTAGGAGAACAAACGATAAAAACAGCTCATTATTTCAAGTCGAAGACTGGTGCGATGCTAATGCATTATTTATCCCGAGCTATCATTTTCATTAAAAAACGTCGCTCCATATAATTTGCTATTTAGATTCGATAATTTAAGATAAATTATTGAATATATTATTCGAGACATTCACTTCTTATTTCCATAAATCACTTATATTAATTCTTTCCCCTATGGAAAGTTATTAAATAACACATTTAAGACATTTTCTGGCTCAAAGAATGCGGCATTTTTATGAGATTGGGCTCAATAATGATAAGCCTGGTCGAAAAAAGTAGGGGCGATATAATTAAAAATATTCTATTATATGGAGATAAATCGAATAAAGGTTTAGTATTAACAGTTTCGCAAATCTACTGGTTTCGCTCAGAATCAATGTTGACAGCTTGAAAGCTGTGATTCAAGTAATCAATTTAAGGCATTATAAAGGAAAAGGAAAGGAAAGGAAATATGATAAGTTAACAACACTTAAAATAGAAATGTTCTAATAGTTAGAGTACTTTAGAACCCGTTTCATTGATTAAAACAATTCAGTATGTATATATTTGTAAAAAGACACCATCTAAGGCAATACATAACTATTATCGGTACTTAGCAAAACACTTACTCTATAATTAACACCAGTGATAATGATGTATCTATTTATATAGCAGACAGGCTTGACAATTGACTGGCCACAACGGAAAATAAAGCATGCCATTTGTCATTAGTGATATAACTGCCGTAATGTATTTCCATACTCCGTTGGTGACACATTACAGGTCAAAATATCTCTGGAAACACCGGAACTCACGCATGCCACACTGAAACATCCTACGATTCACAACTGATGAACACCCGGTCGGTCAACAAGTCCACACAGGTAGAAATATTTATTTCCTAAGCTGCCAAACTATGTCTAGAGAGAGAGAGAGAGAGAGAGAGAGAGAGAGAGAGAGAGAGAGAGAGAGAGAGAGAGAGAGAGAGAGAGAGAGAGAGAGAGAGAGAGAGAGAGAGAGAGAGAGAGAGCGTGAGAGAGAGAAAGTCAGTAAATTGTAATATTGACCCCAGCTGTAGCCTTTACAGTTGCAGTAAGTAGCTATTTACGAGGCACCACTACAGCTCTCGTGACAACAAAGTGTATAAGCTGAGAGTTTTTCAAAAGCAGAGATAACTTTCACAATCTCTGATACTATGTTTGAGTGGCAGCGTAGAGTGGCATGCATCTATTGCTGGCCTTTTCAGTTTCGAAGCATCCCGCCTAAGCTAACTAGATAGCTATTTAATTTTTTTTATTGCCTTGGCCTTAATTCATCTTTATAACGATAAAACCTTTATCACCAATGGTAACTAATCATGATAATCGTCATCATCAGCATCACCATCTCCTTTATCATCTACATTACTATCTCTCCCACTTTAAAGAGGAGGTGCTATTTATGCTCACTTTTTCCAACCCAAACTCTTTTCTCCTCCATGACTGAAATCCTGTCCCATTCCCACCCCTCTCGAAATCATAATCCGAGCTTCGACTCTAGAACTTTGTATTTGTGGAGTATCTTCTATTCTTTATCTGTTCTTCTCAATTTCCTTGCAGCTAACTTCATCAAGTTTTAGATGTATCAGGTCCTCCAAATTCGTTTCTTAATTTGTCTTTGTGTTTCCATAAATATACACAAAAAATATGCATAAATCTAATTTTATTGCAAATCTTCGGCAAGAGTCACCTATGGGCGAAAGTCACAGTATGACGGTAGCCACCTATCCGTAAAACTCACATATTGGCTGCAATCACCTGTAGCAAAGTTTACCAATTCTTGAAAGTTACTTATAGTGAAAAGTAACATAAAGATTGGCGTACTTTAAATATCGATAAAAACCATCTGTTAGCACAACTCAATTATCAGCAAAGTGTATAATAGCAGTTTGCTCTGAATTTGAGGATGAAAGTTTTAATTTTTGTTTTCCTTCAATTGTGATAAACTGATGTAAATAGCATTTCTCTTAAAATAATCACTATAGAGAGCACAGGACGCTCCTGAGAAGGGATTGCGTCTCGATTTTCTTACATCATTCAAGGCTGTCAATTTCTTTTATCGTTTCTCTATACATTAAAGCTATATTATATTACATCATATCTAACATGAAACGATATTTACCTAAAAAAAACAACAAAAAAAAAAACAAGCAGTAAATATTTGAGAAATAATAACTATTTTTTACTTGAATATTTTGAATTATGTCCTTTAATATAATTATATGCTTGTACTTCAACTTCAGAGTTTTGTGCCGACGTCCTCTCGTCCCCACCAAACTTATTTTCACTAAATTAGAATCACCATCATTTTAGACCTATACTCTTTATCTCAAGCATTACCCTTATATAAACTATTCCCACCACGAAGCCATGTTTTCAAGCACTGAGACCGTTGCTACAACAGCCGGAGATCAGGGCTTGGCGTCTTCAAACGATGCAGTTCTAGCGTGAGAGGTGTCGTCTTGGGCAAGAGCTCTCCGACCCTTCCATCCTATCAAAACTTCTATTTGCTTCTGCTCAGATATGGATTTTACTGACATCCGTAGTCTGCAACTTTTTTAGCTGATCCTCATTACCCAAACCGAACCAATGCACGTGTTGGCAGTTAAAGCTGTTGTTTGTTACATTGGTTGACGTTAGCCTCATCATGCCAAGCCGTATGCAAAACCTCTCTAGCAAAACAGAGTATCCAAAAGTAGGACCCGCAACTCATTATCTACTTTCGACCGAGGTTTTGCTCCGCGCCAGTGGTAGCTGGTGATCCACACAGTACGAACATCAAATCTATCTCTTTTGATTAAAACAGAAGCGAATTAAGTATTCTAATAAATGCATTGTCCTGAACATGCATAACGTATTAACAGAAACTTCGGTAGACGTGGCATTAATCACAAATTTGTTCTTTAAAGAAGAGCGGTATATTTTTGAGAAGCATTTCTCGTCCAAACTTGGGATTGTTTCTAGGTGTCAGGCACTGATTAACAGTAAGTTGTCTCCACAATATTTATAAAGTAAGCTTGTGTGTAGAGCATAGCATCCTAATGCAAGGATATATGGCTCTCAATAAAAATAATTTTGTTGAAATTAATATTTTGCACCATTTTTCCAAAGTTTAAAATGTAAACACTTTGAAATTTTAATTTTCCTCTCCAACTTGCTCGTAATTTTAAAGAATATTAAAACCATAACCCATTAAATTTGCATTCACAGATGTTATGAAAAAATACTATCGTATGAATGTTATTGTGTTTTCTTGATAAAGCTGGGAAGAAGATACAGACTTTTCACACATATTATGTTGATAAGGTCAGCGGCTGAAGCCTATTTTACAGAAAAAAATTTAATTGCTCGTAACCTTAATCAAGAATCAGGATTCAAGTACAGATTCAACATATCTTAGGCCTACAATTCTAAAAATTAATCTAATGGTTTGATGGTTTAAACATGTTTCAGATTTTTAGATATTTTTACTGCTGCTTTTAATTTGTTTACTAGTTGTGCGCTCAACAAAGACGTAAAGTTGCTCCTCTATGTGTACATAACACAAAATGGGTAGTTGAACATTCAACTACCCATGTGTATATGATACATCTCGTGTATTCGAACGATGGGCACAATATTCGTATACGTATCATCCACTGTTAGCTCAAAAAAAAAACAACAACTGATTCTCTCTGCATTTCTTGAAACCTCTAAAATGTCACAAGATGTTCTTGAGTAGATAAAACGCAAATAAAATCGTTCTGCGTCCAGTTGTGTTTCTTTCAAAAGAGAGCGATAAACGACGAGGTTTTATTTTTTTGGCAATATTGCCATGAAGTTCCCCAAGACAGTGAAAATAATGGGCAATTTTTGTTCGTATCTAAATAGCCTTTAAGGGGTCTTAAAAAGGATTGGAGAAAAAAACTTTTCTAGGTTTTCTTGTATTATGGAAATAAAATGATTTTTTTTTGGCGGAAAATGCGAACTTACATACAGATTTAAAAAAAAAATCTTACCTTCTTCATAATACTTTTTTCTCCCAAGGGCCTTTACCTTGAGGCAGGCAGCCATGCACTTCTGGTTTCCTACGACACCGGTTGTACTAGCTCTAGTGGCAACCGTGGTAGTTATTGATCTTTCCGTGTCTGAGGAGAGTTGGGACAACGAGTGGGATGGAGAGCTGAACTTCGAGTGCCCTCGGGGCCAGGTCCTGTCTAGTGTGTACAGCGTCCACGATGACTCCAAAGAGGACCGGAGATGGAGGCTTGAGTGCGCAGCTGCTCCCTCTGGTGCCAATCCCCGGAGATGCAGGTGGACCAGTGACTATGTCAACACCTGGGAAGAACCAATCAGCTACATGCCCCGCAGGAACTGGATACTGGCAGGAGTTTTCAGTAAACACAACAACGACCACGAGGACAGGATCATGAAGTTCAGGTACTGCACAGACAACAGTTTTGTGACCATTTCGTGCGGCCTGACCGAGTACCTGAACGACTTTGACGCACCACTGAACTATACTGTTCCTGAGGGAAAAGTTCTGGCCGGTTGGGTCAGTATGTACGACGGCAGCACCAGAGATCGCCGCCACAAGATGATCGAATGCTCGTATGGGCGGATCGCTCCTCCTCCTTAGAAAAATTGTGGGATGTCTAGAAGTAACGTTGGTGCAATGTGATAATAAAAACCAAACAAAGCAAACAAACAAACATTGTTTCAATTTGTAAATTTGACATAACATCAGTCCTTATTGTTGGTTAACTGTTTAGCAAAATAAAATAAAAATAATAAGATTACAATTCTATAGCTTCAACAATGTTAATTACAATCCATTTAGTTTTCTCCCTATCCCTAGGTTAAAAAGAATCAATAAATTGCTGGCTCTCTCTCTCTCTCTCTCTCTCTCTCTCTCTCTCTCTCTCTCTCTCTCTCTCTCTCTCTCTCTCTCATTGTTTCAATTTGAAAATTTGACATAATATCAGTCTTTATTGTTGGTTAACTGTTTAACAACAACAAAAATTATTAGGATTACAATTCTATAGCTTCAGTCATATTTATTACAATCAATTTAGTTTTTTTTCCCAATCCCTAGGTTAAAAAGAATTAATAAATTGCCGGCTCTCTCTCTCTCTCTCTCTCTCTCTCTCTCTCTCTCTCTGTGTCTCTCTCTGTCTCTGTCTCTCTGTCTCTGTCTCTTTCTGTCTGTCTGTCTGTCTGTCCGTCTCTGTCTCTCTCTCTCTCTCTCTCTCTCTCTCTCTCTCTCTCTCTCTCTCTCTCTCTCTCTCTCATTGTTTCAATTTCAAAATTTGACATAACATCAGTCTTTATTGTTGGTTAACTGTTAAAAAATAATAATAATAATAAAATTACAATTCTATAGCTTCAGCAATGTTAATTACAATCCATTTAGTTTTTTCGCAATCCCTAGTTTAAAAAGAATTGATAAATTGCCGGCTCTCTCTCTCTCTCTCTCTCTCTCTCTCTCTCTCTCTCTCTCTCTCTCTCTCTCTCTCTCTCTCTCGCTGTTGGCTTGAAAAATATTTAGAAAGAAAGAAAGTTACCAAATCAAACGATTTCATTATGAAACTATGATTAATGTGAACTTAAGCTTAATAAATTGTTCTATATAATACTTAATCTATTCATTTATAAGAAACTTAATAAACGTGATAAAGATTCACTTCGTTCCAGTCTGATTCGTTCCTTATCTCTCTGCTTGAAAAAGGCTCTCGGGTGGAACTTGATAAATTCCTAATTTTGTATTCCTATTAGTAAATTGCATTGCCACTATTCTATTCAGACACCAACATTGTTTTCAGTCGGCCTCAAACATCTGTGCTTTATGGAATTTGCGATTTTTGTGAACGCTAAGGTATTTTCAATACAAAAACAGGTGGCTGCTCCAATATATGAGCATGTAATATTTGTGTCTGCCTAGGGTTTTTTAAATACTACTCTTAAGGATCGGCAGATAATTCCACTCTTGAAAAAAAAAAAGCTTTACAAGATTAAGTCTTGGTACTTAAAATAAGCGCTTCCGTGATAATATTTTTTAAAACCAAACAAGAAGAAAAGCCCAAAAAAACAAAAAAAAAATAAAGGCAAAGAAATAAGCTAATACTGAACTGTGGAATAATAGTTAAAGCAAAACAAAGATAAAACAGAAAAATTGTTTGACGTCACACTGGCTGTCAACCGATATATTTGCTTTTTTCAACGCTGCTTTATTTCTGAAGAGCAGAATTTCGAGAATCTTGTGGAAAAAACATTCATAAGAAAATAAGGACAAGCCAACCATTATAATTTACAATTGTTGTGCTTTAAGATGACTAGATAAGATTGACCAAAACAAACTAGAAAAACAACTGCAAAACCATACCTTAGGATGGAAACATGAGCACGTTTAGCAACAAAAATAGCTGCCTGCGCATTATAATTGCCAAGAGAGAAGGAACAATCCAGGCGTAAATCACATATTAAAATTTCTCGAATCAGAACGTTATAAGACTTGCCACAATCCTTCAAGTCCTTCTAAAATGTGCAAAACAAAAACATTAAATGATTGATAGGCAAATATCATATTAAACCATATCCTCCTCCTCCTCGTCATCATCATCATCATCATCATCATCATCATCATCATCATCATCAGCAGCAGCATCATAATAATAATTATCATCATCATCATCAATATCATCATCATCACCATCATCATCATCACCATCATCATCAGCACCATCACCGTCATCACCACCATTATCCTTACTGCCATCATCATCACCACCATCATCATCATCATCATCACCATCATCACCATCAACATCATCTTCATCATCTTCACCACCATCATCATCCTCATCACCATCATCATCATCCCCACCACCATAACCATCATCATCATCATCATCATCACCATCATCATCATCATTGTCACCACCAAATTCATCATGATCACTATCACCATCATCATCATAAGCATCATAACATTATCACCATCATCATCCTCCTCACCGCCATCATTATCATCATCATCATCTTCATCAGCATCATCAGCATCATTATCATCATCATCATCATCACCATCACCATCCTCATTACCATCATCATCATCATCATCCTCATCACTATGAACATCATCACTATCACCATTACCATGACCACCATCATCATCATCTGCACAACCCTCATCACCATCATCATCATCGTCACCACCAAATTCATCATCATCACTATCCCCATCATCTTCATTATCGTCATCACCATAACCACCATCATCATCATCACCATCATGATTATCATCAACATCATCACCATCATCCTCACTATCATCATCCTCACTATCATCATCCTCCTTACCTCCACCATCATCATCACCATCACCATCATGATTATCATCCTCAGCATCACAACCATCATTACCACCACTATCATCACATCACCACCATTTCATCACCATCACCATCACCATCATGATCATTATCATCATCATCCTCACCACCACCACCATCATCATCATTATCGTTACCTCCACTATCATCATTATCACCACCACTATCATCATCATCATCATCCCCATCACCATCATCATCACTATCATCATGATCCTCACACCACCATCATCATCCTCAACATCACCATCATCATCACCATCACTACCACCATCATCATCCTCACCACCTTCATCATCATCATCATCATCATCACCATCATCACCACCATCATCACCATCCTCACCACGATCATTATCATCACCATCACCACCACCATCACCATCATCATCATCATCATCATCAGCTTCACCATCACCATCATCGTCACTACCACCATCATCATTTTCACCACCATCATCATCATAATCCTCACCACCACCACCATCATCATCACCACCACCACCACCACCACCACCACCATCATCATCATCATCATCATCATTATCATCATCATCCTCACCAACATCATTATTCTTACTCTTATAAAATGTCTCTCACCATCACTAGAATTATTACCATCATAAGCGATTTACGTCAATCTTCATGGAATTTAATCATGCCAAGTCTTTAAATCTTACCAACTGAAGCTTTTTACATTCTCTCTCTCTCTCTCTCTCTCTCTCTCTCTCTCTCTCTCTCTCTCTCTCTCTCTCTCTCTTTTTTTTTTTTGGTTGAACCCCAGTTGTTGCCTGTTTGTTTTTTCTTTGGCCTTTTGGACTTTAAACATAGGTTTCAATACCGTGAACTGTGTGATCCAGCCCCACATCAACACTCTGGTATTAGCTAATGACGTCGAGACTTATCCAGGACCCTCCGTAGAGGAACAAATCGCGTCACTACATGACGTAATAAATAAAAAATTCGAGGACCTCACATTGGAAGTGTCAAAAGCAGTAGCAACTCAAAAGTTAGTGGTGACATCACTTTCAGAATAGGGAGACAGCTTCTCTCAAATAAAGGACCAGGTGGAGGAATTGGAACATAGACAACAAGTAATCCATCTGGATATAGAAGCAAACAGTGACGTTATCGGCGCGCTTCAGGGTCGTGTAGACCAGATAGAAGACTCATTGGAACAAAAGGAACGGTACAGCCGGAGAGGAAACATTGTTCTACATGGCGTCCCAGAGGACAAAAACGAAAATCACACGAACGTGAAGAAGAAATTAACAGATATTCTTAACAAGAGTTTGAAATTGTAAGAAGTGGTGTAACTAGGATATGCAGCGAGTGCATCGTCTAGGCAGACCAGTGAATAACAAACCAAGACCAATTATTATCCGTTTCCTCCAGTTTGAGGACAAACTTAGCGTCCTGAAGTCCTGCGCAGACCTAAAAATAATAAACCTTGGAGTGTCAAATGATTTAACTATATAGCAGAGACAAGAGTTAAAGAAACTAAGAGAAAGTGGCAAGCGAGGGTACTATGCAAATGGTCGCCTCGTGATGTAGCCAGTACCAACTGAGTCCACAGGAACATCCCGTGTAACAGAACGGCGGATCTTAACGGCGGAGAGACGTCGTCCATAGGACAACGCGGGCTGCTTGTCAAATTTGAATGTAATAAGTTATAACGTTGAAGGACTTTTGTCCAAACTTTACGATAATCCCTTCTTCAAGAAACTTGAGGATTTTGAAATAGTTTGTCTCCTTGAGACTTTTATAGATACTGATGTTTTATCAGATGATTTGTTACCATCATTTATCAGGTATTTTTCTCCAGCTTCAAAGCTCTCAGCCCACGGGCGTTGCTCTCGTGGTGCAGTTGTGTTTGTAAAGAAATCTTTAAAGGATTTTTGTGAAATAATCAAAAATGACTTTGACAATATTATAGCCTTAAAACTGCGAAACACTTGTGTGGAAGGAAATGGGGACATAATTTTGTTTCTGCTTATATTCCTCCTTATTCATCCCCATACTATAAAACCTTGGAATATGATAATGGTATCCACATGCTCGAACAATGTATGATTTTAAATGGCATGTGCAGCAATAATCCAAAAGAATCTTTCACGTTTGTATCCCCACATGGTTATAGTATCATCGGATCTTCTACGCAATAACATTGCTATGTCTGTACAATCATGTATTGAATCTTGGCATATGCCCCTTACACTATCACTAAATATTGGAAATAATGCTGTAAAATCTGCTCCTATGAGCGAAATAAGCTTTGGACTTTTAGTTTGAAGTATAGAAAAGAAGTAAAGAACAATATAAATTTTCTACCAGAAAATGACTATCTTGATACAAAATCATGTCTTATGTCTCTTTGTAATATATTGAAAGATGCTGCTCAAGTTATGAGAAAGGCTTCAACATTGAAAACTGGAAAGTCAAAATTTAGGTCGGGTTGATATGATCATGAGTGCTATACCTACAAAGCTCAAAGAAGCCTACGCCGTTATCGGAACTGGATATCCGCTGTCAGGAAAGCAGAGTATACTCAAAACAGGAAATCGTACAAAAACTGTTGAAAGAAAATAATGAAGCATACTCGTCTCATAAAATATCAACCTTATTTAAAAGCCTAAATAATCCAACCTTATTTTGGAAGGAAGTCCGGTCTCTAAATCCAATCAGACGTACAACAAATTCTATAGATATAAATGAATGGTACAGTTACTTTGTCAATATATTTCAAGCCCAGAAACCAGTTCCCCCTATCCGCGGTCAGCCATCTGATGATGACTATATTTATAGAAATATTACAGATGATAAGGTCCTCAATTCCCCCATTTGAGAGGACGAAGTTAGACAAAGTATCAAATCACTGAAAAACAATAAACACCAGGTTCAGACCAATGGTCACAATGA
This sequence comes from Elysia crispata, assembly GCA_033675545.1. Lineage (NCBI taxonomy): Eukaryota > Metazoa > Mollusca > Gastropoda > Plakobranchidae > Elysia > Elysia crispata. Next base: position 563,776 of record JAWDGP010006482.1, read on the forward strand.
TTTAGAGTAGGTTATTCTACTGTAGATCATGTTTTTTTTCTCCTTACGCCATGGTTTAAAAACAATTTTCAAAGAATCAAGAGTTGTAAGCGGCATTTATTGATTATAGAAAATTATTTGATTCCATTAATAAACAAGCACTTTTTAAAACCCTAGAATCCAATGGAATCACTGGGACCTTTTTAAACGCAATCAAAGCCTTGTATACTACTGTTCTGGCACCTGTCAGAAATAACGGTGAAACGTCAAACTATTTCCAATGTCCTATTGATCTTAAACGAGGTTGCCTTCTAAGTCCCAAATTATTTACAATATTTACCGCAGAAGTTTCAAAGTTTATTAATGCTCATGCTAAGCACAGAGTTCAGTTTACGCCAGGTCTAAAAACAATCTACCGCTTATTTTTCGCTGATGATGCAATACTCGTATCCGACACTATAAGTTGTTTACAGAACAAATTAAATCTCATAGAGATGCAATCAGAAAGGCTGGGACTGGAGGTCAACTTGCCAAATTGAGTTTTTTCAACTGTAAAACATCTTTTATAATGAAAGCCAAAAAATCATGTATAGAACTTCAGAAGCCACTTGACACCATAAATTGCTGCACACTTGACATTTTCCTAAAACTCAAAGGTCCTCCCCATGCTCTCCTATAGTAGTGAATTATGGGGGGTGCAAGACATTACAGGAATTGAGAGAGTGCATACTTTTGGTCTTAAGAGATTTTTGAATGTATCATTACTCTGTTAAAATTGTGTTGTTTACAGTGATACGCGTAGATACCCATTGTACATTTGTCACAAAATCCGTGTTTTGAAAATGTCCAAAAACGAAATTTGTCGCCAAGCCTATGACATGCTTTATATGCTCAGTGAAAAAGGACATCATAATTGGGTGAGTGATGTACGAGACTTGCTTTGTACATATGGATTTGGCATCATATGGATGTGTAAAGAAGTTGGAAGTGAAAAATTGTTTGTCAGACAAATAAAAGAACGTTAAAATGATTGCTACAAGCAGCATTGGCATACTGAAATATGTAATAATCAACACATGATGTTTTATAGTTCTTTCAAGTCCCAAATCCAACCTGAGCGTTTTCTAAACAATAAATGCTCTGGGAGATCTCTAAGAAATGCACTCATTAAATTGAGGCCTGGTGTCTCCCAAATAAATTGCCATCGATACAAATTCAGTCCTAACAAAACATTATTGAATTGTCCATTCTGTACAACAGTAGAAGAAAATGAGTTTCATATTTTATTCGTTTGTCCAATTTATGAAGATTTGCGCATTAATACTATAACCTCAAAATTTATGTCAAAACGTAACAAAAATACACTGTCCATCTCAATAGCGAGCAACTCTATTTCGGTTGCAAAATTTTTGACTTCTGTATTTTCAAGAAGAAAAGAACTGTTGGAGAAGGAGAGAGTGCAAGATGAGTAGTATGGAATGTGTTGTTTCTCTTTTGTAAAAATTTGTTGGCGTTGTTCATTTTGCATTCATATTTCATATTTGTAATGGGCAGGTAGCCCGACATTCAATTCAATTCAATTCTCCCTCCCTCTCTCTCTCTCTCTCTCTCTCTCTCTCTCTCTCTTTCTACTTCTTTCTCAGTTAAAATGAGCCTGTATTAATCTAAAAATGAACCTCTTGTTTGACTAGTGATGAAAATATGAGTGGATATCATGCAATGGACTGAAGAAAAGTGTTACAAGAGAAAAAAAAAGCCTTAATAAAAAAGAGCATTAGAGACCTACCTTAAGCTGCGTTATAATACAATCTGATAGGGAAAACCAGTAAATCCTGTGCTTTACTTATCTATTCAGTTTTTTTACGCATTTAATAGAAGGTTATAAGTTCCCCTCCCTTCCCCCTCCCCGAAAAAAGCGGAATCTCATAGCTTTCATTTTAACTCACTTGATAAAAAATGTTTGAAAAGCTAATTCTTTCTACCATATAATACTATATCGTGCCACAAGACCAACGTGAAAGGGTATATTGATGGGTATTACTTATAGATGGTATCGTATTAAACAGCGGCATGCTAGGATATAGCATGTGCACCACCAGCCAAAATATCGTTGACGGATTAATGGCATGTCAGAATATCGGGTGTATACCAACAGTATACTAGGATGTCGCGTTTATACCAACAGTATATTAGCATATTGCGTGCATATCAACAGTATATTAAGATATCGCATCTCTTGTATACGAAAAATATGCTAGTATATCACGTTTATACCAACGGCATGCTAGGATATTGCGTGTATACCAACTTATGCTAACATATCGCGTGTATACCAACGGTATGCTAGAATATTGCGTGTATACCAACTTATGCTAGCATATCGCGTGTATACCAACGATATGCTAGGATATCGCGTGTATACTAACGGTATGCAAATATCAAGTGTATACCAACGGCTTGTTAGGATATCACGTGTATACCAACGGTATGATAGGATACCGCGTGTATACCAACGGTATGCTATGATATCGCGTGTATATCAACGGTATGCTATCATATCGCGGTTTTACCTACTTATGCTAGGATATTGCGATTTCATCAACAGCATGCTAAGATGCCAATTTTATATCGCATGTAAATCTGCGACCGGCTTAGACTCTGTTTTTTTGTTTAATTTAAAAATCAAGAAAATATAAATATGTGCAGATAATAAATGAGTTATAATTTTTTTTTTCATGTTAAGGATTGTATGACACAAAAAGAACAGTACTTAATAGATGAAAATATCGAGAGAGGAACATTTGATTTCCAGAAAAGAAAATGTGCCCTTTATTAACAACTTTTACAGTGAAACTTGATTTCGAGTTAAACAAATAAGTGGCTATAAATGAGCTTCATCATTATGTAGACCATGAACAATTTCAATAAAAATTGGGTTTTCAGAACATCTTAACAAGATTTATCACTCCTGTACATCCCATATATCTGCTCACCCATGAAAGACAAAATGGGAGTTACGTTTCTCGCAAACGGATGCGTCTACACTTTACAGCCGTCTCTCGACTCTTATTTGCAAAAAGACAAAACATTGAAAAAAGGAGGAACCTCCCGTCCATCCCCCACCCCTCCACACGCACACATTCAGGCCAATTTTTCTTCTTGAGGCTTAAGTTTTAATATTTGTTATTGGATCAGCCCTAACTAACCTAAGACAGTCTTTTTTGGCTTAACAATGCGGTGAGTTACTGGAATAAACCGCTTGCACAAACGCTATCATTTTTGCAAATCTAAACAATCTCAGCTTCTTGTTATCGTGGAATTTTACAAGACGGTCACTACAACCACCAATACCACTACCATCATTATCATCATCTTCACAGCAATCACTATTCATACGACTGCCACCAAATCTTCTGATGTTTAAACCTTGGAACCTCGAGATCCTGTGGAATATGTGCCTTCCGTCTTTTCATGTCATTTTCGGAAAAGTCCTGCTATTCCTATACTGTGGGTTTTCTTCTCCGCTGAGAATTTGGCGATCTCCTTACCCTGTGTTTTAAAAGAACGCAACAGCAAATCAAAAAGCTGAACTGCCAACATTCTGTATTAATATAAAGATAATATATAAAAGCCTATATAAATATGAGCTATAAAGCCTACAAACATTCACTTACGCAAATTTGAAGACCAAGCAAAATCAAGAAGGTGTCTCCATATAATACAATCAGGAGGTATCCTTCGTGTAAAGTAAATTTTCGTTTTTTAGACGAGGTACTCTGCTCAAAACTGCTCGTGAGGTAATATAGGCTTTGCGATATAAACGGCTATGACGGATGACCTCATTACACCTATTAGAGCTGATTTTGTTAAAACCTAAACCTGGGTATTCTTTTGAAAGACCAACAATAAAAGATATCTACAACACCAGTGGCAATCGTGTGCCGACGGCCCAATATGTCTGAGACAGACCAAGAAGGAAAGATATTTAAAATACCAGTAAATATCAAGTGCAGGAAACTCCTTTTGCTTCAGACAGACCAATAGCGATAGATATCTGCAATACCAGCGACAATCGTGTGCCGACGTTCAATATGTCTCATACAGACCAACGGGGATAGACATCTACAACACCAGTGGCAATCGTGTGTCGACGGTCAAATTTGTCTGAGGCAAATAGACCAACAGGGATAGATATCTACAACACCAGCGGCAATCTTGTGCCGACGGTCAAATTTAATATGTCTGAGGCAGATAGACCAACAGGGATAGGTATCTATTATATCAGTGGCAATCGTGTCCCGACGTTCCAATATGTCTCATACAGACCAACAGGGATAGATATCTACAACACCAGCGGCAATCTTGTGCCGACGGTCAAATATGTCTGAGGCAGATAGACCAACAGGGATAGATATCTACAACACCAGCGGCAATCTTGTGCCGACGGTCAAATTTAATATGTCTGAGGCAGATAGACCAACAGGGATAGGTATCTATTATATCAGTGGCAATCGTGTCCCGACGTTCCAATATGTCTCAGACAGACCAACAAGGATAGGTATCTACAACATCAGTAAATATCAAGTGCAGGAAAATCCTTTTGCTTCAGACAGACGAAGAGTGAATATCTGCAATATAAGTAAATATCAAGTGTAAAAGCACTTGTTTCAGACAAACCAAAAGTGATAGGTATCCACAACACAGGTAAATATGAAGTTAAAAAAACTTTTGTTGTTTCAGACATACCATCAGTGAAAATTATCCGGAAACCGGGTAAATATGTTGTGCATAAAACTCCTCTTGTTTCAGACAAACCAAATGTGTAAGATACCATATCAGCGACTATGATGTACCATTAAAAGATTTAGTCTGAGACCGACTCAAATTCATAGCTACCCTCTGTATGAGCTATTTACTAAATAAATTTCAATTATTTAATGAGAAAAATCCAGAATTATTCATATGTGTTGAAAATTCAATGGCAGTCGGTATTTGGGCAGATCTATTAGTTATACCTAGAACTCATTTTGTCATCTACTTACAATAAACGAATAATACTCCTTTAGGGCGCTCTCTACGTCTTCTTCATTCTCAATTCCGTTCTGTAAATAGAGACAAAAATCTTTTTCAGAGCATGAGCCAGATATTTTTGAAATAGTCACGCAGAGACTAGGAGGAAGGATAAAAAAAAGGATAAAATGAAGATTATGCTCTCATTACACACTTATTTTTCTTCGATCTAAACCCTTTACCTCTCAAATTTTCTGCCGCACTTCCCTACTTTCTCCGACACCATAACCTCCCTCCCTTTCCCTAACCACTCCTTCCTAATCTCCATCTTCCTTTATTTGTTTGACTATATCTATATCTCCCTCTCTCTCTCTCTCTCTCTCTCTCTCTCTCTCTCTCTCTCTCATTTTGTCTGCTTGTCTGTCTGTCTGTCTCTCTCTCTGTCTCTCTCCATCTATCTATCTCTCTTGTATTTATGTCGTCAAACTCTTATGAATGCGCTTGGATTTTGAACTTAAAAAAAAACAACTATCCATGTCATAAATGCTGGCATGGACAATTATGACGCTGAATCGGTCAGAGAAAATTTTCTACTTATCACACCTAGCTTTAAAATGAGATCTGATAATCTGCATATCTGCAATGCTCCTCTTTCTCCTCCTCCTGTGTTAAGAGTAAGATGATTGGATAAGTTTTGTTGAGAGAGATTTGTGAAAGTAATAATACTTGAAGGACTTGCCGAAACCTAGCGGTTAATATACAAACAGTTCAGGAAAAATCTAACCTATAACCTTGATCACTGATTACTCGATATTTTTCAGTTAGATTTTTACCTCTAGGTCCAGAAACGCCTGGATCATATGCATATGTAAGGAGAGTCGCCGCGCTTTGTTGCTTTGTTTGGAGGCCTCCCCGGGAAACTCCTGCTCAAGGTACTCCGGGCTGAACTTATAGGAGCTTCTCGGGAGAAAACGGGGAGAAATCAATGGCCCGAAGAAAAAAAATTCATGAATAGAGATCAGACCATCAGATGAAAAAAGCGATCTACAAGAAATAATATTATGGTTAAAGAAACTTATAAAGTTCAAAATTAATACTAGTGAATACAGTGCCACTGCTGGAATGAAGTGAAAAATTCCAAAAGTGGTTGTATCTCTCATGGGAATCTGAAAGTGTCTGCAACATGACTGGACGCACGCTTTGGGGATAGCAGCCTTCACATGTCTTGTGAATTCTCGAGTGAATTGTGGATCTACGTCATACGATCGGCTTGACTAGACGTTGCGTTGTTAAGGTGAACCTAATACTAAAACACACATACAAGACTTTGTTAATTTCTCTGCAGTCTTACAGTAACCACTTTTCTTTATTGTCTCTGTTCTCCCTCGTGCCTCTTTTCTTTTCTACTCTACTGTTTTTGTTGTTGTTGTTGTTTTTGTTGTTGTTGTTGTTTTTGTTGTCGTTGTTGTTTTTGTTGTCTTTGTCTTTGTCATCCCGGCTGTTGAGGGCCATTCTGTGATCAACTTGCCACGCTTCTCCAAGTCACACGATCCTGGGCTAGCTTGATGTTCGTGTAGAGCTGGTTGCCAGTCCATTCTTTGATGGCATTGTACCGCTGACGTCTGGATCTGCCTTTTCCTCTTCTACCATCTATTCTACCTGTGAGAACTGTTCTCTGCAGGCTGTCATGTCTTGCAATGGGGCCTAAACATGGCAACTTGTGTGTTCTTATTTGAGATAGCAGTCCTCTCTCAACATCAAGTGTACTCAAAACTTAATCATTCGTGACTCTATCTTTGTAGTTAACTCTTTCTAAGCGTTTGAATATCCACATCTCTAGGGCTTCAAGTTTCTTGGTTGATATCAGATAGAGAATCCATGTTTCGGCGCCGTAGAGGAATATTGAATATACATAGAGGTTGATGGCTCTAAGTCTGAGATCTAGTGAAATGTCTCTTGACATAAAAATATCATTTTATATGATGAACATTGATTTGGCTTGTGCAATGCGAATCTCAATTTCTTTGTTACTTTTGCCTCCGTCGGTAATTGTTTGGCCTAGATATTTAAATTGTTGTACTTGTTCAAGTTGTTTTCCGTTTTTTTTTTAACTTTTTTTTTAACACCCTTTTCACTTTCTCCCTTCAACACTCTTCTATTACTTTCTTATCATTGTCGTCGTCGGTTCTCTCATTATATTTTCAATTAACAGAACTTCAACTCCTAATCCTCCTCACCCCCCCCCCCCTCTCTCTCTCTCCCTGTGTCTCTCTCTCCTATCATTACCCGTCACGTAATGCATCCAAGCGGAGAGGTTTTACTTTCAATTTTTTCACGTCGATAGAATCCAGGTCCTCAAATTTCTTGGTCACCACCTCTCCTCCGACGAGCTGCCTCTCATCTTGTGCCACAGCGACTAGAAGAGAGGGAAGTTGTTGAATAGGTAAACCGAGAAAGGGTAAAAGAAAAATAGCTGAAGAGATAATATATATATAGGAAGAAAAACAGGTCTATTTAGTGGTACATGCTTGGTCCAAAAATTTAAAGTTTCATGCCTAGTGGCACTCATTAGGTGCTGTTTTTCTTATCAGCACACGCGAGTGCCACTAGGTTTAGGACTTTAAGCCAAGCTTTTTTTTAAATACCATGTTCTTTAATTCCTTAATTGTCGAGCACTGTCTTTATTACGTTATTTCACAAACAACTTTATAATTATATATATATATATATATATATATATATATATATATATATATATATATATGTATAAATATATATAAGCCAGATCCTTAATCAAGTATTAACCCAACGGTCGTTTAGAGACAGAACGATCGAGGAGAGAAAGAAATATCGACCTTAAATCTATAACTTGATAAGCCAATTCCTTCAATACAGTCATTGCGAGATCGTGGAGAGGAAGAAATACCGACCTTAAATCTATCATTGATAAGCCAATAAAGTCCTTAGGTGCTGACACTACGGGATCGTGGATAGGAAGAAATACCGACCTTAAACTCTATCGTTTGAAAAGCCAATTCCTTCAATACAGTCAATGCGGGATCGTGGAGAGGAAGAAATACCGACCTTAAATCTATCATTGAGAAGCCAATAAATTCCTTAAGTGCTGACACTAAGGGGTCGTGGATAGGAAAGCATAACGATTTAATGAGCCTATTTTTTTCTAACAGGCCGTAACTGTGATTGAAATAATTGTCTCTTGCCAATGGTTGCTGGAACAGAACAATTCTTACATTCCCACTGAACTGGGGGACCGGCCTCAGACTGATTGTGCGCCACCTTCCAGTCTACATTGTCAAAGTAGAAGTGGTCGGAAAAGGCGTCCAGCGTTTCTCTCTGGTAGCCGATACGGTTCTCAGGCTTTTTCTGTAACATCTGGAGGGACCAGAAGAGAGATAGGTAGGGGAAAGCGTGTCAACTGATCTAAATGAGCTGGATTCTTCTTGATTGAAACACTGTGTTGTAGAATCACATAGAGGATTCATATAAACCCAGTCCACATTAATCGTGATGATGCGCAGCTAAAAAGATCCAAGGAATGCAAAAAATTAGTCCATATTGGGCAACAATTTTGTAAGTGCCACCCTCGCAACTCATAAGGACAGGTAATAAAAAAAGTTTGGGGTCGCAGCTTTATTGCTGTCTTTAGACCCTCATGTTAGTTAACAGAAAGTCATGTAATGGTAAACAAATTTTGAATAGCAATTTACTTATTACTTTGTATCAAATGATGGTTAAGTGATAGCTTTCAAAGCTTTTTTCAAATAGCTAAGTTGAGTAAGTGACAGAAATTTCCCCTCCATTCAACCATAATTGTTTATTCATTGCATCATTATATCAAAATTTAACCAAATCGTATTCTATTACACCATAGAAATTAGGAAAAAAAACTTTTTTTTCTTCTTTTGAGAAACAAGAATCAAACTATATCTTAAACTTGATAGCTGCGTTTTCGGAAAACAATAGACTAAAAAACAAGCCAAAAAAAGATACAATGGCGATTTCCACCAACTCAACAATTAAATATTTAGTGGAAAAAGCGGGAAAACAATTAAATATTTTGTGGAAAAAGCGGGAAAACAATTAAATATTTAGTGGAAAAAGCGGGAAAAAAGAAAGAAAAAAAAAAAAACCTGTGCAACACCATGAGAACTGACGCCGTAAGCATAATCCCTTGTATTATTAATTTCTAAATAAGAACAATACAAATCTGTCGCTCCAGCTACACCCCTACCTCTGAGCAGAGCGCTCTGGAGGATATAGTGAAGAGCTCAGAGTAAGGCTCTTCAGCTGTCATGATGTTCTTCTTCAGGTCGCGGCGGTCAGAGCCGTAGAAGGGAAACTGTGCCAGAGACGAAAATACCTGAGTTAATGATCCAGTTGGGTGAACCACTAGTATCAGTTTGATAACCTAATTGTCCTAATTGTATAGACTGCGCATGAACCGTTATTGATCTATCTTGCTCATTATTTTTTCTTCGCCTTTTCTTGTTCTTGTTCTTGTTCTTGTTCTTGTTCTTGTTCTTGTTCTTCCTGTTCTTCCTCTCCTAATTCTTGCTCTTCTTGTTCTTGTTCTTCTTGTTCTTGTTCTTTTTTTCCTTTTTGTTCTTGTTCTTTTTTTTCTTTTTGTTCTTGTTCTTTTTTTTCTTTTTGTTCTTGTTCTTGTTTTTCTTCTTCTTCTTCTTTTTCTTGTTTTTCTTGTTCTTGTATTTCTTGTTCTTGTTCTTAATCTTCTTGTTCTTGTTCTTGTTCTTCTCTTCTTCTTCTTCTTCTTCTTCTTCTTCTTCTTCTTCTTCTTCTTCTTCTTCTTCTTCTTCTTCTTCTTCTTCTTTTTATTGTTTTTGTCCTTGTTCTTCTTTTTGTTCTTCTTTTGCTTCTTCTTCTTCTTGTTCTTCTTCTTTTTGTTCTGTTCTTATTGTTCTTGTTGTTCTTTTTGTTTTTGTTCTGTTCTTCTTGTTGTTCTTCTTGTTCTTGTTCTTGTTTTCTTGTTCTTGTTCTTCTTGTTCTTCTTCTCCTTCTTTTACTTGTTCTTGTTCTTTTTTTTTCTTGTTCTTTTTGTTCTTGTTCTTCTTGTTCTTGTTCTTGTTTTTCTCGTTCTTATTCTTGGTCTTCTTGTTCTTCTTGTTCTTCTCCTTGTTGTTCTTGTTGTTGTTCTTCTTGTTGTTCTTGTTGTTCTTGTTTTTGTTCTCCTTCTTGTACTTGTTCTAGTTCTTGTTCTTGTTCTTGTTATTCTTCTTCTCCTTTTCTTCTTTATCTTCTTATATCTTATCTTCACCTTCAATATGCCTCTATTTCTGTTTTACCGCTCATTGTCTTTTGCTATTTACAGGTCACATAACAAATTGATTTTATTCTTAAGTTTTATCTTTTTTTTCCTTTCTATAATTTTAAAAATATTACTTGAGCTGTTTTAATTGATTTTAAAAGTCAATGTTACAATAATGTTACCTATTGACCAATGACGGTTATCTCAAGCTCCGTCATAGAGAGGAGAAAGTTATGATCATTATCCTTAGGGGCGCTTCATGACTAGTTTTTAAACAAAAGGCAGTTTATTTTTCCGAATAGTGTATTGGAAAATGTTTTCACTATATTAAATGGCATCACATTTTCCCTGTCAATTTGTTCCTGGCTTACTGATTCATCATACAAGGTAGGCGTAATTTTTACCTTAAAATCTAATCTCGACAATGGTGCAAGAGAATGCGCTTTAAATTTTATCCTATATTAAAAAGTTAAATAGTTTACGATGACCCTTTAAGCAAACATGATTTGTATTAACCATAACTCAGAACCAAGATTCGCTAACATTAATCTTTCGACAGCGGTCATTTGGGCGATGTAGCCCCTATCATATACCTATTCTCACACTTTAGATCTAGATCTAGCTACATGACCCCACTAATCTTAAAGGCTCTAGGGGCTACATGGCCCCAATAACCGCTGCCATTAACTGGATAACCTTTAAGATTAGTGGGGTTATGCAGCGTCAATAAACAATCCGTAATCTTATTTGACGCTAGATTGCGTGTTTTGTTTTTAGAGTTTCCCAATATTATAGTTGAATGGTTTGGTTTGTAAGGCGTCTATTGGTCAGCTCTGAACTCACTCGTCCTCTGCTCATCCTGTAGAAGATGACTCCCAGAGCCCAGATGTCAGACTGTTTGCTATACGGCGAAGAGGAGAACAACTGCAACGAGATATCAACAGTTCTTGGATATAGCTTTTCTGCTTACTAAATTATGCCTCTAGACCTCTTCTAGTGCATTACTTGACTCTTGTCAGAATTGAAAAGACGACAGATGGAGATCTTTCTACTTCTCGACCTTTTACTGATCATTCAAATGGGCTTATACCACCCACTTGGACGAATAGATAGCAGGCGATCCTCTGGCGCCAAGCGCATAGGCTGCAATTCTGACAAAATGTGAAAATTTATGAGTTTTTTTCATTGGGCACTAATTATTATCTGGTTATCATCTCAAGTGTCTCTTTCACAACAGGTTATTGTGCCTTCGAAACATTCCCTCTACTTATACTTTAGAATTTTTAAACCCATACAAAGTATCTCAGCCTGTAATATGCCAGGTTGTTACACGTCTTGATGCATGACAAAAATCTATTAAAAAAAATTAAAATAGCCAAAACTGAACTGCGTTTTTGTTCTTTTAAGGTTATAAATCTCACGTGGAGCGAGTGAGTGATTACCTCAGGGGCAGTGAACTCTGTGGGTCTCACCCTGAAGAGCGTGCTCCAGTTAGCGAGTCTGTGTTTGTGTGAGCAGTGCGTGTAGTCGGTCAGCTTCAGATGGCGATCCGCTTGGATCCAGAACGAGTCCAGGGTCAAGTTTCTGGTCGAGACAGTGTTGTGTGAAGTTACACCTTAAAACCTTGAGGTTTGGTGAAGAATAATTATGATAAATTTAGAAAATATTTTCAATTTTCTAATTGTTCCACAGGATTATGTGCTAAATAGAGGAAGGCTAAAAAACAACCCCCACCCCTTGTGAAAGACAAAAATATATGAAGAAAGAAATACTGATCATAAAGTCAAAAGTTCATAGATGCAAAACTAAGATTTGACATAAATTTTAAATCAATTCAAAAAATTAATTAAACATGAAAAGAAAAGACAAAAAAGCGGTTTCTTAAGTTTTTATAATCCGTATTAAGTATCATTGTCAGGAAACCTCTGCTTGAGCAACTTGACTTGCAGTAGCTATTTCTTTTTACATAAATTTGCACCAAGTTTCCTCTTTTTAAACAATAGAAATAAAGATATCTTATAAATTCATACGAAAATTATAGAGAAGAGAAAAAAAAAAGAAGAAAAAGAATTTGTGACGAAAAACTATAAATTAGTACAAATAAAAACAAAATACAAATAAAAGATTACTAAAAGCCGAAAGTCATTTTATGGTTTTGAGTTTTAAATCAGAAAAAAGATCGAAAAGATTGAAAGAACAATGAGTCATTAGAGAAAAAAATCTCTTTAAATCTAATTTGTACAACAGTAAGAACAAGTGGGAAGCCACTGTTAATTCTAAACAATCTAAGAAGAACAGAAGTTATAAGCTCAGACCCGCCACATCAGGTACACGACTTGATAGTGGGTGTAACAAACATCACATAACTCCCACTGGGAGCCAGACCTTTCTAAGTCGTTAATGATTTTTATTTCCACGCGGAACAGTCTTGACTTGAGGGGCAGGAATGGTGCAAAGTTTAGAACCAGCATCCAAGATTGAGACAAATCATGGCTTTTTCCCTCTATGAAGTGTAAATTGAAATCGTTCGAAAGACAGCCAAAAACCGTCGACATGTCGCCTTAATCACCCTGCTCTGCAATAGCTTTCCTCTTTTGAGGTTAGAGCGGTAGAGTATTAGGACCTGTTTCTGTGGGGAAACGTTCTAGATAGCATCACGTAGGTTGACCAGATTCAGCTTCATCGTTCTTTTAAAACATCGCACAAACGTTCATGGTTATTTCGAAAAACGAAAAACAGAAAAAAAAAGAAAACCAACGGTAACAAGCTAACAATATACCTGTGAATGATTTTGTGGGTGTGCAGGAAGCCTACAGCACATACTATGTCCACCATGAAGCTCCTGGTGGTATTGAGAAGACATTGCAAATTTTGGCTGTTGGTATCGAGAATAAAGTGCGATAACTGTTGGTTGATGTTGAGGAGAAAACAATGCATTTGCTGACTCAAAATATGGAGAAACCATAGCAATTTTTTGGCTGATGGCCAGGGGAGGACATAGTAATACTGGCTGGTGGCATGGGGAGGACATAGTAATACTGGTTGGTGGTATAGGGAGGACATAGTAATACTGGCTGGTGGCATGGGGAGGACATAGTAATACTGGCTGGTGGTATGGGGAGGACATAGTAATACTGGCTGGTGGTATGGGGAGGACATAGTAATACTGGCTGGTGGTATGGGGAGGACATAGTAATACTGGCTGGTGGTATGGGGAGGACATAGTAATACTGGCTGGTGGTATGGGGAGGACATAGTAATACTGGCTGGTGGTATGGGGAATAGACTGCGGTTATTACAAATATTGTAAAGAAAAACGTTTTTGTTTTATTCATTTATTTTATTTTATTTCTTTAATTTTTAATTTTTTATTTATTTATTTTTTTTTTTTGAAAGGGTGGGTGGGTGGGGGGGGGGGGGTGAGATCAGCAGTTGAGAAACGACTGACAGAAGTTTAGCTCGTAAAACTACGCGCATTCTGTACCCATCAAACTGCCCTCTACCTGGCACGGTGAAGGATGAAGGATGAGACCATAACTCATCCAACGACGATATGAGTCTTGAACCCGCAACTTCTGGGGGTATCTTGAGTTACTACTTAGAAACATTATTGGCATAGTTTGCCAGTGGAGTGAAATAAATATTTTGTAAAGAACACATTTTATAACACTGGCCTAAGCAAACTAAACTACTGAAAGTAATCGGGCCAAGGAAGGAAGGATGATAATCAACTCGTATGAAAAACGCATGATTGAAAAAGACTTGAAATGGACCCAAAAAGTAGGCGACACAGCAGTCGGTGCGAACATGTACCAAGTTACTCACTGGACCACGTCTGGAAGGAGCCGGCGGGCATAGAGCAGTTTCTCCTCTAGGGACTCGTTGTACATCGGCTCCAGAACCAGGCATTTATAGAACTGGGCAGTACATCGCGGCACCGGCAGAGAGGGAGAGAAAGAGAGAGGGGCAGAGAAAGAGAGAGAGAGAGAGAGAGAGAGAGAGAGAGAGAGAGAGAGAGAGAAAGAGAGAGAGAAAGAGAGAGTGAGAATGAGAGAGGGGCAGAGAGAGAGAGAGAGAGAGAGAGAGAGAGAGAGAGAGAGAGAGAGAGAAAGAGAGAGAGAAAGAGAGAGTGAGAATGAGAGAGGGGCAGAGAGAGAGAGAGAGAGAGAGAGAGAGAGAGAGAAAGAGAGAGTGAGAATGAGAGAGGGGCAGAGAGAGAGAGAGAGAGAGAGAGAGAGAGAGAGAGAGAGAGAGAGTGAGAGAGGGGCAGAGAGAGAGAGAGAGAGAAAGAGAGAGAGAAAGAGAGAGTGAGAATGAGAGAGGGGCAGAGAGAGAGAGAGAGAGAGAGAGAGAAAGAGAGAGAGTGAGAATGAGAGAGGGGCAGAGAGAGAGAGAGAGAGAGAGAGAGAGAGAGAGAGAGAGAGAGAGAGAGAGAGAGAGAGAGAGAGAGAGTGAGAGAAATGGTAAGGGGGGAGGGAAGGAGTTAGTAGAGTGAGAAAAATAATAATAAAAAAAAAAAGAATCATTACTTAACTTTTTTCTTTGGCAAAATTGTTGTTGTTGCCTTTGACAGTGGAGCTAGGACTGAAAGAAGCTTAACCTTTGATCGGATTATGCTTTCTTATCTTGTTATTCTTTCAATTCCCCCCCCCCCCCCCCTTTTTCACTCTCTGTCTCTCTGTGTGTTTCTGTGTCTCTATGTCTGTCTCTGTCTCTGTCTGTTTATCTGTCTCTGTCTATTTCTTTATTTCTGTCTCTTTGTCTCTCTCTCTCTCTTTCTCTTTCTTTCTTTCTCTCTCTCTCTCTCTCTCTCTCTCTCTCTCTTCCCATCTGTTTGTCAATCTGCCTGTCTGTTTCAGTAAACCCTCTACCCCATCCTTCCAACTTGCCTGGTAAGAGAAAGCGAAGTGCAGGGCAGGCATAGATGCCGGTTTGTCCTTCTGACTCAGAATCTGTTTTTCCACGCCCGCTCTCCTCTGGCTAGAACTGAAGAAGATTGGCCGAAAGATTTTGACGATCCTCGGCTTGCGTGACGATTTCTCAGTCCCGAAGTAATACTGGGTAACCGTAGACAGCGAGCGGGTTAAAACAATACACCGATTCTGCTGTTTTGGAAAGAACTCGATCAAAGATGCCTAGCTTCATTGATTGAATTTTGATATATGCTCAAAAAGATAACCCAGAAATTTTCGACCAGTGTTTACTTACCACTGCATACTTGCCTACGGTGATGTTTTTGTGTAAAGTGATGTAGGTGTTAGGATCAATCTCTTGACGCGCGATGAGTACGCGGCGTTCAGGCTCGAACTCAGTACCTTCGTATTTGGCCTGCAACAGTAAGTAAGAGGAAACTTAATATATTCTCTTCATTTTGCACCTGATTCACAAAATTTTTCACACTAGATTCAAAACACCTCATGAGAAGTCATAAAACGGTTTAGCTATTTCAGACGATCATCAAAGGCTTGAAGCGTTTCTCTAAATGTACTAATAGGATTATTGATCGCCGAATGGGAGAAAATAATGCCATTTTCTTTTCACTCTCTTTCTCGCTCTCTCTCTCTCTCTCTTTCTCTCTCTCTCTCTCTCTCTCTCTCTCTCTCCCTTTCTCTCTCTCTCTTTCTATCTATCAATCTATTTCTCTCTCTCCTCCAACATCCCTCTCTTTGCACTGGATCAGCATACTATTCAGGCTGTGCTTGGCATTTCGTGTATCGGTCTGCGCTGGATCAGAATCGTGTTCAGGCTGTGCTTGGCATTTCGTGTATCGGTCTGCGCTGGATCAGCATCGGGTTCAGGCTGTGCTTGGCATATCATGTATCGGCCTGCGCTGGGTCAGCATCGTGTTCAGGCTGTGCTTGGCATTTCGTGTATCGGCCTGCGCTGGATCAGCATCGTGTTCAGGCTGTGCTTGGCATTTCGTGTATCGGACTGCGCTGGGTCAGCATCGTGTTCAGGCTGTGCTTGGCATTTCGTGTATCGGTCTGCGCTGGATCAGCATCGTGTTCAGGCTGTGCTTGGCATATCATGTATCGGTCTGCGCTGGATCAGCATCGTGTTCAGGCTGTGCTTGACATTTCGTGTATCG
The DNA here is from genome assembly GCA_033675545.1 of Elysia crispata. Taxonomy (NCBI): domain Eukaryota; kingdom Metazoa; phylum Mollusca; class Gastropoda; family Plakobranchidae; genus Elysia; species Elysia crispata. Next base: position 580,137 of record JAWDGP010006482.1, read on the forward strand.
GCCTGCGCTGGATCAGCATCGTGTTCAGACTGTGCTTGGCATTTCGTGTATCAGCCTGCGCTGGATCAGCATCGTGTTCAGGCTGTGCTTGACATTTCGTGTATCGGCCTGCGCTGGATCAGCATCGTGTTCAGGCTGTGCTTGGCATTTCGTGTATCAGCCTGCGCTGGATCAGCATCGTGTTCAGGCTGTGCTTGGCATATCATGTATCGGCCTGCGCTGGATCAGCATCGTGTTCAGGCTGTGCTTGGCATTTCGTGTATCAGCCTGCGCTGGATCAGCATCGTGTTCAGGCTGTGCTTGGCATATCATGTATCGGCCTGCGCTGCATTAGCATCCTGTTCAGGCTGTTTTTGGCATATCATGTATTGGTCTGCGCTAGATCAGCATCCTGTTCAGGCTGTGCTTAGCATTTCGTAATTCAGAATTTAAAGAGATATTCATTTTAAATGGGAAGCTCATTTTCCAACTCATAGAACGCACTTGAGACAACGTAAAATTTCTAAAAATATTGTGCTCGTATTATAAGCGCTTGAAAAAAATTCCTTTTGAGGATGAAATGTAGAGCTAGTTATTTTTTTTTCTCCCAATTAAACCTATAACGTAACGAATTTTGACAGCTGTTAAACTCTTAGTGTGATGTCAAGCAATAAAGATGATATCCTGTGACAACAAAATGTCAGCTGCGGACTCTTTAACGCTAATAAATATCTCATTTTCATACAAAATTTAAATATTTGTTACAAAGAGAAAGCGTGCTTTCAAAACATAATAATGGACATGTTAGTTCTATAAATGATTGTATTTTGAATAGACCAGCAATTAATCCCTATCAAAATACCATGCGTGGTTATTGAATTGTTCATTACTTCACCTATTTTTGTTTTGATGGACAGTTTACATCAAGCAACCAATGAATTTATGTGTGCCCAAGATTACTTCTGTTACGGAGGAATTTAAGAATAACTTCTAATTTCTTTCAGATTCTCAACGGATCTAAAATATGCTTTTATGTAACTAGCTCTGTTAATATAAAGCTGATTCGCTACGGTTAAAAACGTAAAGAGAACGTTTCACAATAGTTTTAAGCCTTCTTTTTTACCATGTTATTCCTGTGTGAAGTAAACATACAAATACCTTTATTCAAATTTACTTTAACGAGGAGTAATTCACTTTGCTAAACAACAATAGTATTTAACTTAATCACGCCTGTTATTTCTTGACAAGTTTCAATACACACACAATCAGGAAAGTTCTCACCACAAGTTTTTTGGTGATGGCTGGAAAAGCAGCATCTTTCGGGTCGAAGTGTGGAGTTTTGAAACACGTCCAAAGACTCGAGAGGTTATCCTGGAAGAAAAAAATAAACAAAAAGATAAACAGGTAGATAAAGAGAGAAATAGAGATAGGTAGATATATAGATAGATAGATAGATAGATAGCTAGATAGATAGATAGATAGACAGATAAATAGACAAATAGTTAGGTAGAAATAGAGAAGGGATTTAGATAGTCTTTTTCATGTTGTTCTAAAATAGTTTAAATCTTAAGATATGTAATCTATCAATTCAAACCTGCATGGTTAAAGGAAAACCTAGTGATATCGCTAACATATATCTGTACAGTGGATGGCAGATACTAAACCTAGTGATATCGCTAACATATATCTGTACAGTGGATGGCAGATACTAAACCTAGTGATATCGCTAACATATATCTGTACAGTGGATGGCAGATACTAAACCTAGTGATATCGCTAACATATATCTGTACAGTGGATGGCAGATACTAAACCTAGTGATATCGCTAACATATATCTGTACAGTGGATGGCAGATACTAAACCTAGTGATATCGCTAACATATATCTGTACAGTGGATGGCAGATACTAAACCTAGTGATATCGCTAACATATATCTGTACAGTGGATGGCAGATACTAAACCTAGTGATATCGCTAACATATATCTGTACAGTGGATGGCAGATACTAAACCTAGTGATATCGCTAACATATATCTGTACAGTGGATGGCAGATACTAAACCTAGTGATATCGCTAACATATATCTGTACAGTGGATGGCAGATACTAAAATTTTTTTTATGATTTATCCATGTGAGTGCAATGTTTCTCCTCGGGTGGGAGAAAATTTCAAAACCGGCGATCTGTTTGTCAGTTAACATTGTGTTCTCTCGCATCTTGCATTTTTTTTTGCTTTACCATCTTTCAAACGTATTGCTGTTATTTCTACATCTGTCCTATTTTTTAACATCTTGTACCTATGAAACCAAAACATTCAGATGAACCAAAATCATTGTCTTCAACGTTTGACAGAGCTAATACCAATTCTTGAACAATAAATACACATTAAATATTTTACCAATAAACCAACTAAATCAATGTTTATGCAGGAAAACATAAACAGTGCACACTTAGAGCCACAACAAAGAAAGTTTATCTCTGTCTGTAAAGGTGGGTAAGTGTCAAAAAAGCCTATCTGCGAAGAAATGTAATAATGTCATGACCCGTAACACAAACATTAGCTTGGGATTGTCGGGGGTTATATTCTACGTCTCTTTGTTAATCAACGCCTATTGATCGATCTGGTACTAAAGCGACAGATGCAAAATGCCAAAAGACAGCCCTTACCACAGAAGATTCTCTGACATAGATTCGTTCAATTTCTCCAGTGTCCACATTTGTCGACCGTCTGGCCAACATTCTCTTCATCGTGCAGAAATCTTGATCTAGATCTAATTTACGTTTGACAGTGTGTTCAGCTTAACACGGGTCAAGATGCAGTTGTACATCGAAAATCTTGTGATTTAATAAATTACACCTATATAAAATTTTAACTGGAATAAAGCTAAGTCTATGTCTGTTATTGATTTTGTTTTGATACCGTCTTGTAAAATCATTTGTAAAATCAAGGTATACATTTTTAACAGGTCTATCAAGAAATTCTTGTCAAAACATAATATTTGGTCTGCATAAGTTTTTCAAGGATTTATTGTCAAAATATAGATGTGGTTGAGGTATTTAATTAGTATATATTTGTTTAGGTCTATTCTTTTAATGCAGCAAAAACCTGATTAGGTTTTTTAGAACCTGGGTCTAGATCTACATTTTTAACATCGTCAGTGGGTTCAGGAAGGCTAAATTTCTAGATCTTAGTTTTACTGATTTAGATATAGATCTAGCCTCATTCATAATTTGAGTGATAAGATTTCTTAGGAGGACCATTAAGGGCTAGATTTCAAAAACTTCTCGGTAATTAAACCTAATTTCAAACATAAAACAAATTTAGATATACCCATTTTTTTTAGTTAAGATGTAAGGCTAACCGTTATTTATATTTAATAAAAGAGTCAGCCGGAAAAAGACCGAACCGTTCCTTGGTGAAGATCAAGTGCTGTGTTGTGGAGATGCAGTTTTCATCCTAAAAAAGTCGAGGAGCACTTTTTTTTTTTTCCTCTCGTGCGCGTCATGTTCTCCAACAAATTGAAGACTTTTCCGGAACAAACTGCAAGGGCTTAAATGTTTAATTTTGACATGAAGATGCAAAAAAGTTTCAATAATTCTCGAGGTTCGATTTTGGTTGTACGCGGCTGTTTTTAAATTTCATCCGTTAGCCTTTTGAGGTTTTTCTTTTTTTTGTTTTTTTTTCTTTATTTGTTTTTTGTTTAAGCACCTGATAACTCCAACAGCATCTTTTCCTCCCAGCTTTGTCTCATGCTGCAATGGAGACTAAAGTTCTCCTCACTGATCCATGTCTGTCATGTGACCAGATTATATGGCACTAGTGATCAATGAAATAGTTGTAACCCTCTAACTATAAGTCTGAGAGAGAAAGCGAGAGAGAGAAATATATATATATATATATATATATATATATATATATATATATATATATATAGTTTGAAGATAAGGTGGAATAATTGATGAGAGTGCTCAACTGTGGGAGCAATACATAAATATAGAAGATCTTACCTTAAATTTCCATGCATACTACACTTGTGTTTCAAGCGGAGGACAAAGCTGTCGCCTGTCCTCCGCTCTCATCGGGTATGACTGAGGTGTGTTCGTTTGCGCTTGCCGTTCCGACCTTGTGTTGTAGTTTATTTTCGTTTCCGGGCCACTGATAGTTTTGTAGTAAATGTTTCTTCCGGTGGGGGCACGATGAAAATATTTCCCTTCTTTTGTTGAGGCTTGGTTTTGTGTGTAGAATGAAGTATTTTTCTGCTGTGCAAAGGTTGCATCTGTTTGTTGCTGCCGAGTATGGCTGCGCTCTTTCGATTACAGCCCATGATAAGTGGTATGCGGTTTTAGATTCTTTAAGCTTCCAACAAACGAACACACCTCAGTCATACCCGATGAGAGCGGAGGACAGGCGACAGCTTGAAACAAGTGTAGTATGCATGGAAATTTAAGGTAAGATCTTCTATATATATATGTGAGAGAGAGAGAGAGAGAGAGAGAGAGAGAGAGAGAGAGAGAGAGAGAGAGAGAGAGAGAGAGAGAGAGAGAGAGAGAAATCGTGTACGGCTCTATTTGAAAATGATGACTGTCTTTTGCATTAAGATGGAATAAAGAGTAAATCAACTGAAGCAGTAGTGCAATCATGGAAAATAATAAATAAAAATATATATTACATTTATAAGCACACACTTAAAGGTTCAAAAGATAGCAAAACTATGTGCGGGTAACATTTGTTTTATTATTTAGGTATACAAACGTTTTGAGCTAATCTCCTTGAAATACATACACATTTTTTAAAATATAAAAGCTATGAGGTTTACATATTTCCATTATGTATGCTGCATAACACGGATACATATAATTGCAGCATGGACAGAGAGTTTGATTATGATCTCGTATCACACTATTAATGTCCAAGTAGAATCAAATAGTCATAAATTACAGAATAGTATCACAGCGTGCTAAAATACAATAAATGATTGTAATTCATTACTTGCTCCTAATGTCAAAACACAAAAGTGACCATACAAACTTCTGACTATACAGCAAAACTAACCAGTCAACAGTTTAAAGCGGGATGATACACGCGTTAAACAGAACTAATATTGAAAGTAACTTATCAAGCAGTTTCTCCTACCGACAATTTAAAATTTGTTGATTTCAGGAGTTTATGTCTTTGAGACCGCCTTCCATTTGGAAAGCTGAAAGGGAAACAACCCCCCTTGCAGTTGAAAGAGAACAGTCAATAATTTTTCTTTTAAAGTCGTAGGTTTTTCCAAGAAGCATAAAATGATCTACATATTAAAATGATTGTTTCATTGTAATCATGTTCTTGGCAGTAAGTTTGTCTGCTGTTCTAAACTGAAAGGTTAGTTGTCTTATGAGAATTTAACATCATAACCAGGTTAGATTCAGGCGTACATTTCACCATAATTGGAGTTCTCAAGGCCTCTAATCATTGTACATGCCCCTAGACTGTGATAAACCGCTTATGACTTTATAATTGGAGTTCTCAAGGCCTCTAATCATTGTACATGCCCCTAGACTGTGATAAACCGCTTATGACTTTATAATTGGAGTTCTCAAGGCCTCTAATCATTGTACATGCCCCTAGACTGTGATAAACCGCTTATGACTTTATAATTGGAGTTCTCAAGGCCTCTAATCATTGTACATGTCCCTAGACTGTGATAAACCGCTTATGACTTTATAATTGGAGTTCTCAAGGCCTCTAATCATTGTACATGCCCCCAGACTGTGATAAACCGCTTATGACTTTATTTTGATGGCCTTTCCTACGCACCAACCTCAACTGCTTGATAAAGATAAGTTTGTTGCAAGTCTATTTTTAGTTCTCACTTGGTACCTGACATTTTTATTATTCACATAGTCTTGGTGTAAGAAAACTTCAGAAAAATTTCTTTCCACCTCCTTCTTTCACAAGCTACTCCTCCTCGCAGGCTCATAACATTCAACCCATCCTTATAAAGTCAAAACAAAAACAGGCAGTGATTATTCTACTAAAAAGTCGCCGTGTACGATATCGCAATGCTACAGCAGGACCGACAGGTAGTTTGCAGGGGAAGGAGTTATAATTCTGCTATATTCACACTAGGTTGAATAAAACGATACACACGAGGCTGCTCAACAACATAATCACTTCTTCGGAAAACATTCAATAAAATATCGCGCCGGGAGTGGGAAAGGGCTATATATTTCATATAAGTAATAGAAAATATGTATTACCACATGGTTAACTTTACGACCACACTAATAACTCATTAACACATTATATACACAGCAACATTTTTTTTCTTTTAAATTCAAAGCTCAAATTGGGATATTTAATTAAAAGCTTAAAAAAAAAAAACAAAAGAAGAGAACAAAAATAAAATTGACAGTTTTTTCAGGACATGTGCTTCTTTTTTAAAAAAGATCACCCCGAACACGAATACATGAAATTTTCACATTACATCATGACTGGTGAGATAAGCAAATAATTTTACTCTTTATAATTTGTACTTACTTTAGAATGATCAATTGAGAAAATGATTTTCTTTAGTTTTCAATGAAAACAAAAACATCTGCGTGCTGTACTTTAAAGCCTTTTTTTCTCGAAATATCAATAATAAAGTGGTCATCTCAAGCCCTTGTTTATCCCAGTAACCACTCCATATAAACCATTTGGTTCTAAAAGTAGCAAAAAAGTCATATAAAGTTTGCCCAACAAAAATCACACTATCTTTGTCTAATAAAAGACACATAAACTTTGTCCAACATAAGTCACATCAACTTCGTTCAACAAGAGTCACACACACTTTGTTCAACAGAAATCACACTATCTTTGTGCAACGAAAGTCACTTAAACTTTGTCCAACAAAAGTCACATTTACATAGTCCAAGAAAAGTGACACAGACTTTGTGAAAAAAGTCACCTTAACTTTGTCATACAAGAATAACATAAACTTTATCCAACAAAAGTCACACCATCTTTGTCTACGAAGGAAAAAAAATCAAGCGTTCAGCCATGCACGTAACGTTAACATTTTCAAACTTTAAATGTGAAAAATAAAACCCACAAGAACTGAACATGTTCTGGTAAGTTTGGAGCTGAAAAATGTTGTTTCAACACCAGCCTCTCGACAATCTATACAGAATACGGGTATGAATGACGTGTGATTTCTGTCACTCACACACACTTGACAATCCATTTTGACTTTGAGCTTCAAACATCACAGAAAAAATTATTACAACGACAGATAGAACAGAATTCATAAAGCAGTTTTAGCTGCTTCCTTTTACAGCAACGTCTCAAAATCATGCAGCTCAGCTTTCAGTGATTTTTTAATTTTGAAAAAAAAAAAAATTGAAAAATCTTAAAATGCGAATTCCAATATCCTGATAGGCATTAATGATAACGTCAAAATGACCTTATATTAATGATGTTTAACCATTATTTTGCTTAAATACTCATGGAAAAAATAACAACAAAAAGATTTGCACTGCTCTGGTCCGGTTTAAAAAGAATTACCTCTGAATTGACAGGTTGTCTTCAAATCAATGTAATTAGTAACCTACCCAACAAGCTAGTGGGAAAAGGTGGGAAATGGGGATGAGGAGGCAGGCAACGTTTGCATACCACGCTATCAGGATGGTAAGTCCCAACACACAGTTCATTTACGTAATCAGATTTTCCTGGAAGCATTTTATGGATTAAATCTAAATCTCAACGACAACATGTAGAAACTGCCTTTATGTATCACTGCTCTGACGTTTTGAAATTTGCCACAGAACAACAAAGAATAATTACTTGATGGAATATTTAGGCGCGTTTGAATTATGAATTTGAGGCGTTTATAGTTCTAAAAGGAATTGAATACGCGCCTACCACACCGAGAAAATATTTGCATAGATTTGTTATGAGTTTCAGAAAGTTTGATAAACTCCCGGTTAGAGAGTAAAATTCATAAAGAGAGAGAAGATGCGGTTTGTCGGTGAAGTATAAATCCTGGAGACTAGATATTCGGGTTCGAATCTCAGATAGACTTCATTTTCCATATGACGACTTAGGATAATGTTATTGGTTGTGTATCTTGAATCTTAAAGTTATATTAATATATTTGTTGAAGCATCGTGTTGTCTACACAAGAGTCCTATGATTGATTTCTTAAAATGAAAATGGTAGGTGACATTTGAAGGGCTCTTAAAAATAAGATTCTCTTCAGGTATTTGATGTAATACTATCTTTTTATGAGTCAAAGGGTCTAAAATGTCGTGTCACTAATATAAAACCACTGTTTGTCCCGAGGGCGGCGTTTTATTATATTTTCAATGATGTACATTGGAGCGGAGAATCGTTGCGAATCGTCATCATAACAACTTATTCGAAAATAATAGTAATAGAAATAACATAGGAGTGGTCGTAGATTTAAAAAAGTTTGGTAAGTTTTCCCGTTATAAATCTATCCAGATTTTTAAAAACAGAAAGCTTTATTAGTTTCCCCTAAATGAATAATTATTGGAAACCAGAAGTCGTTATGATGATGAGATAATCACTATCTGCCGAGGCTTGTGTTGGAGTCTAGAGGGTTGTGTTGAAATCCCTGCCAAGAGAGTGTAGTCTGTGTCGGAACGTACAATGGAGTTTAGAGGGGTATGTTGAAATCCCTGCCAAGAGAGTGTAGTCTGTGTCGGAACGTACAATGGAGTCTAGAGGGTTGTGTTGAAATCCCTGCCAAGAGAGGGTAGTCTGTGTCGGAACGTGCAATGGAGTCTAAAGGGTTGTGTTGAAATCCCTGCCAAGGGAGTGTGGTCTCTCTCAGGACTTGTGTTTGAGTCTAGAAAGTCGTGTTGAAATCTCTGCTTGGAGAGTGTGGTCGGCTGCTGCTGTAGTGTTTATGAAGGTCGTTATACGCTTTCTCCAGTTCTTGCAACTCCTGGAACACATATATAGTGATAAACATGGTGAAAAAGTGTCAAAGGCAAAAATATCGATGTTCAAAAGGTGTTGAATTTGCAAACAGGTTTTTTTTTTAAATAATAAGACATATTAACTTTTCAAAGTAACTTTCCGGCCCTTATGTAAATTAATAAAAAATTGTTAGATCAAAGATCGAAGTGTTTCTGTTCAAATACATCTTTCTCGCGAGAGGAGTGCGTAATGACATGAGGTACATCGTTAGGTTCAGACGTGTGTCGAAAACTACCTTTTTCAAAAGGGGAAATCATAAAAGACTGTTTGGGATTTGATCAATATTTTATTATATAAAATGTGAAATCCTATCTTTTAAAAGCACAATATTGCAGCAAAGAATACGCTATTAAATGTTAAGCTTGACTCAGGAAACGTAAAATATCGCATATTGATCAGAATTCATATTTGTGATCTTTCATTATGAAATTGTTATGGCACTACGTCATGAAACTAATTTTGATTACGAGAAAACCACAAATTCTGTTCTTTCTTAATCTGTTTGACGATCCTTCTTAAATGCTCGATGTGTCGGATAAAATTTCGACAGGAGATGTTAAAAGCTGCACTGACTTGCCGACATTCTTGATATTTGTACTTACATGATAATGAGCGTTTGGAGAGATCTAAAAATCGTTCTAAGTTATACAATATAAAATGGTCATTTTTATACAATGCTGGACAATGCTGGTATAAGTCATTATTTATCAAATCCTTTCGTTTTATCTTAAATCATCTCCCTGTTTTCTTTTCTCTTTTATTCTGACTCTGTATGTTTTTGTTTTTTTTTTGTTCTCTTTCTCTCTCTCTCTCTCTCACACACACACACACACACACACACACACACTATTTTCCTTCTATTTTTCTGACATATGTATATGTTTTAAATGTGTTTTATACATATCTCTTTCCGAGACCGAGAACTATTTATGATAGAAAAAAGGAAGCATAAGACGACATCTACTTACTGACCCTTCCCACCCCTCCACTCACCCACACACACAAAGACAGACCTGGTTCTGAGAGATGAGCGTATTCTGTAGTTGGGCCATCTCCTCCATTTTGTTACTCATGACCTTCTGGTTGACCCTTGCCCTCTCCTCGGCCTCAAGGGCGTCCTTTTCACCTTGACGTATTCTCTCCCGGATCATCATCCGGCTGGCTCGGGCTGGAGGCGAACGGGGTCTACCCAGGGGAGACGTCTGGGGTGAGGGGTCAGGGGTAACGGGTTGGAAATTACATAAAAAAAAAAAAAAAGAATTTGAATTGATATAAAGGTTGAATGTGAAAAAAAAATCCGTTTCATTTCCAAGGGGCATAAAAGAGAAAACTTATTATTTAAGGAAATGTTCGTAAGACAGTAAAACGGTGGCTTACTTTTGATTGGTATAATTATTGTGTTGGTGTTGCACTTATCCAAACGTAAAGCAGACACAAAGGATTTAGCTTTCTTATTTCAGTTTTGAGCTTACAGCATGTCAATGGAAGCCTAATTGATGTGTCAGAAATTCGTAGTATGATATTAAAAAGGTTTTACCGTAACATTTACAAGAGGGCAAATCGAATCTTTTAATTTCATACTACGATTTGAAGCCTTAACCTTTAAACGGTAATAAACGTGTCCAATCACCCCACCAACTAGTGACACCTACAGGTCTGATGGGCTGCGGTCTGGCGAGGTCCGGCAGGTTGGGGCTGGACCAGGCGAGATGTTGACGTCCAGCAAGAGGGCCAGCAGCCGTGCCACCACCGCCTCCCAGGAGTCTGTTCTTCCTGAGCGCGGCGTTTTCTGCCTGCAGCTGGTCGATGCGGCTCTGGAGGAGATGCTGGGAGCTCTTCAAGTTGCATGAGGGAGCTGCTGCTGGGGCTGAGGGGCTGGAAGCACTTTGGTGTTGTTGTTGCTGCTGCTGGAGTTGTGATGATGGTGAAGATGAGGATGTGGCAGTGGCTGTTGCTGTAGTGGTGGCAGTGGGAACAATTTTGTTGGGGAGCTTTGCCGAGGCGGATGAGTGTGGTCTGGGTGCTGGGGGAGGGGACGAGGATCTGTAACGATTGCTGTCCTGGACAGGATGATTTTGAGACTGGAAGAAAAAGGTGAGAAAAATGTATTCCACTTGAGCATTAGTCAGGCAAAACAATTATCAGTTGCATGATTTTGTATCACAATTTTTTCTACCATTTTGAATTTTTTTTTAAGTATTGCAATTATTTACAAGAATATTCTTTAAGGAGAAAAAAGAAAAAAAAGAAAAGAAATAAATAAAAAAATTCTACTAAATAATACTAAAATTCATCAAATAATTACTGTAAATGTCTTTAACAGACAAAACAGAGGCTTTAAACTGGGTAGAGAAGTAATAGAATTATTTGAGTCTCTCAAGATCTTCCCTAGCAGACTTCATGTGACCACAGCCTCCATTCACTGACCGTTGCTAGCCTGTGCAGCTCTCTCTCTAGCCTAGCTATTTCCTGTTTCTGCAGGTCATTGATACGACTTTGTTCTCGTGTGGAGTGATGTTGTTGAGCCTGATATCTGTTACATTCGAGGAAAAAGATTGTAGTAGATTAACATTGATATACAGATTTTTTGTTTATAAGAGCAGTTCTGTAAAAAAAAATTGTTTATGGTAAAAAAAAACCCAAGTAAAAACAAAAATAATGATGAAAATAATAATAATAATAATAATAATAATAATAATAATAATAATAATAATAATAATAATAATAATAATAATAATAATAATAATAATAACAATAATAATAATATAATTACAATAATATTAATAATAATAATAATAATAATAATAATAATAATAATAATAATAATAATAATAATAATAATAATAATATAATTACAATAATAATAATATAAATAAAAAAATATTAATAATAATAATAAAAATAATAATAAAAAAAATAATAAAAATAATAATAATAATAATAATAATAATAAAAATAATAATAATAATAATGTCAATAATAATAATAATAATAATAATAATAATAATAATAATAATAATAATAATAATAATAATAATAATAATAATAATAATAATAATAATAATAATAATAATAATAAAAACAGCACTTAAAAAAATCCGATAAGAGTATTGAAGATAACAATGAGGGACAACCTTACCTCTTAAGTTTAACTCTGTTCATACTTATAAAGGTATTGTATACATTTTTGTATAAATGAAAAAAATAAATGACTAAAATAAAAACAACGAATGAAAATGAACGGAAATATTTCATCAGTTGTTTAAAGGGGTGAAGACAAAATTATATTTAATTATTTATTCCATGGCAAATAATTTCATTAAATAGTCGCTAATATTTTCACCTTAACAGATTTTTAAAGAGACAGACACTGCCGTTTTGTGGCTTTTAGAGAATATTTTAGATCATCTTAATAGCAGTGCACTGTTTACTGTAAATTTATTTTTAAGCAAAATAAAAAAAAAAGATATTGTTTAACACATTAAAAAAAATAATGTAAAATATAATTTTGAAGGATATTTTAAAATGCAATGATTATTTTATTGAGAACTGGATCTCTTTTCAATAAGAACTCTGTTTTTAAAAAGTGCTTAAGACTAAACGGTGTTAAAAAGAGTCTGCTGCAGAGTCAAAGTGATTTTTTCAAAGAACACACACAATACAGTGCTGAAGAAGCAATCGTGAACACAATTTCACGCAGTGACGATGATAGTTTTGCGGATCTAAATGTCAACATCAACTAAGCTTTCTGTCTCAAAAACAACTTCTTTAGCTTTTGTTGATACATGAGGAGAGAGAGAAAGAGAGAGAGAGAGAGAGAGAGAGACAGAGAGAGAGAGCGAGAGAGAGAGAGAGAGAGAGAGAGAGAGAGAGAGAGAGAGACAGAGAGAGAGAGGGAGAGAGAGAGAAGAGAGAGAGAGAGAGAGGGAGAGAGAGATGAATAAAGATAGAGAAGGAGAGAAAGAGAGGGAGCGAGAGATAGAGAGAAGAAGAGAGATAGTAAGACAGACAGAGAGTTAGAGAGAGAGAGGGAGAGAGACAGACAGACAGACAGAAAGAAAGACAGAGATAGACAGATAAAGACAGAGGGAGAAGCAAAGGCTGGAAGTAGGAGGTATAAAACTAGTCCAGAATGAGGCCAGTACTTTTCTCTCTCTTTCGCCATCTGGAGCTGGAGCTGCGTGTTGAACTTCTCCTCCAGGCTTGCCTTCCACAGAGAGGTGGACTTGGTCAGGGACCGTAACTCGTCGTCTTTGGCCTGCAGTGCGGCCACCAGGGAGGCCTGGGTATCGCCCCCTGTTGTCAGGCCGGGATAGCGTTGCAGGAAACTGTAGGTGTTGTGGTTACCCTCGGCACAGACTCGAACTAGTTCGCTCATCTCCTGGACATGTTCCTACACAGCAAACACACATACAAGTGATGGTGATGATGATGATGATGCTGGTGGTGGTGATGATGATGATGATGATGATGATGATGATGATGATGATGATGATGATAATGATGGTGGTAGTGGTGATGGTGCAGGTGGAGTGTTGGTGATGATGATGATAATAATGCTAATGATGATAATGATGATGATGATGATGATGCTAATGATGATCATGATGAAGAAGATAATGCTGATGGTGGTGGTGGTGATAGTGATGATACTGGTAATGACTGTCATGGTGATGGTGGCTGATATTATGAAACAAACCATGAAAGAAAATCTTGGTTGTTGAGGTGGAAGCAGTTTATGAGTCAAAGATATAGTTCGTGATGTTTGTGATTATCACAAAATATTCCTTCTGTAAGATAAAAGAATATGCTTAGTTGTAGTTTTAATGGTGGAGACAATAGCTACGGCCGCTTAGATTATGATGGTGGCTGAGACAATGTAGAACTGTTGAAGATAATCTTGATGTTTCTTCCGAGCCGTGTAGCCCTTGCAGCAAATTATGTTGATAATCGTAGCGGCAGGGGAACTTTTCGTAATTAGACTGAAACTGTGTCTTTCGTTATAGAACTGATGATGATGATGATGATGATGATGATGATGATGATGATGATGATGATGATGCATGGGATACGTATAAATAATACAGATGAAAAAGTGGGCATACACATGCACATTATGGGATAAGAATAAAGATGAGGCTTATTGTGAAAATTGATAATTTTGTCAGTAAGAGTTTCAATAGCAATAGAAACTGTTGTGGACGATGTTTGATATGATTTGCGATGTGAAGCAAACAGGGACAAGTGTCAAACAAGAACTATAAAAACCAGAAAATTAGTGCCAAGTAAAAAAAACAAAAAAAAAAACATCATTTTAGGGAGAGGAAATAGTGATGCAATCACTCATCATAAACTCGGTTGTGACACAAACCAGTAGTGGAGGTGTAAGAGACTGGCAAAAATCTTACAAAATCACGTGATCAGAAATACTCATTTGAGATGCGAAAAGTGCCTCGAGATAAGAGGTAAAAACACAACAAAACAAAAGAGTTGCATCATTCTAAATAAAGGTATTTGAAAGCAATTTTAAAATAGAGGAAAAAAGGGAAGATGGGCCAATATCTTTCTGAAATCTTTCCGCCACTTCGCGGGGAAAACATTTTTTTTCCGGAAAAATGTTCGTTGAATGGTTTGTGAGAATAAGAAAAGATAATCATGCGTGGGGCAGTAAGATAATATCATAACTGTCTCTAATTTCTTCAAATATTAATTTATATTGGATTGGTTCTAACAAACGTTAGAAGAAGTTTTCTCCTTCACCACTATTCTAAGTAGAGCCACTGTCTTGAGTGTTGGTATGAGTAACTCAAACCGAAAGTAGGACACGCGTGCGAAAAAAGCGGACGTGTGGGCACGAACATTTGCGGCCATGTCGTCACTGTCCCGACTGAAGTCTAAGCGGAAGCTGACGTTCGGCGTGTAGGACGGATACTGAGCCTCCTCTTTGCTTAGATCTACGGCGTCAATCTCCAGCTTGGTTGTGGGCAGGGGTCAGGCAATTTCAACGATCAATATCAGAGAATGCTTTAACTAACTAAGGAAGAATTCTAGAGGGGTAATAATCTACAAATATAAAGGGCTTTAATTCAAGATTTATTTCCACAAAAAAAAATGTATATAGTATAGAATTTCATATACATTTTCTGAACAATTCAAGGGATAAACTGTGAAAGCAGTTGATCTACCACAGCACCCTCAAACACTATGTTATCTACTTCAATATCAACCTGCAACTAAAAACCAGTATCAGCCTTGATTACTCCACACATTTGCGGATTATGAAATCTACATTGCTGAAAATGCAAACCTACAGTGAATCACCCTCAGAAGGAATAAAACTATCACGCTATCACTAGCTTGAAGGATGGACATACACTGCTGTTTTCTTGGTCTTTGGACACCTCTATGCTGAGGTCGAACCCAAAACTGTCGTTAACCGAAGGGTTCAGAAAGCTGTGGTCAGCCAGCGTCTGGCTCGTGTTGACCGCGTCTATCTCAAGCTGCAAACGTTACATTTTTTGTCAAAAGGCTTCATCTCATTTTGTAGTCCACTTGGAAAGCTTCAAGATCAAAATAACTTCAAGCTAAGAAGGACCTTAAGAAATGCATTTCCTGGTTGGAAAACCCTGAACACATAAAATCGTTTAGATGTCCAAAAACAAAAATAATCTGAAGTAACAGAAACCTAAAAAATGCATAATCTTAGGAAATGTGCAAATCTGTTCAACAGTTCCTTAATTTTCTGTAGAATAATAATTTTGATGTTAAGAGCGTACATTGTTTTGCAGTAAGTAAATTTTGATCTTTGAATAACTTACCTTTAACAATTTATCTTTTAGTTTTTCTAAATCTAGAGTCCTCTGCTTCTCCATTTGGAGCTTGCAGTTTTCAATAGCCTCTTCCTGGAAAATGATGTCACAAAATCGATGTAAAAAAATCATTAGCGATATAATTATATAGCTTTAAAAAAGGTTTACACTGTCATGATTGCTCCTAATAAGTAATAAACTAAAACTTACAGGTAAAACGACGAAGCTCGATTCCGAAGTTTTTACTTTAAAAATTGGTATGCAAAGTTAAAGAAATGTAATTGAAAATGGTGAAAGGATATCATAAAATTCGATGAATTAGCTTGTGAAAACAGCGAACCTGATTTATTTAAAATTAGCAAATATCGAAGCAAAGATGGGTTTGTAGGATTTAACCTTTAGTACTGTGAATAGGAATCTCCTCTCAACTTACTCTTGGTGAATATCTCAACCAAATTCAAGAATTTACACTGGTCATCAGGACATTCGTATCGTAAATTTTCTTTAGTGGTGATCAAATTTTAACCATCTCAATAACTCATATAAGAGTACAGTACAGTTATTGATGCAGGGCAATTTCAGTGTGCATGATGAGAGAGCAATGCGAACCTTTTCCTTGGTCACAGTCTCAACCATGACTTTGAGGGATTCAACTTCCTGCTGTAACTCCAGGATGTGGTTGTGTAGCTCATCACTGCACGCTCGCAGATTGGCCTGAACAGAGAAACAAGGGGTTTGGGTAAGTTTTGGAAATTGTCAACAGTGTTTATAAAGTAGCGTTTATACAATAGCATTGTTTATTTAGTAGATGTAGCTTGTTCAGCGTAGCCGCCACATGCTATTTTGTACATCGAAGGAAGTTCTCAGTCAGGCGAGGCAGGAGATCTCTGCATCTACAGGACGATCAGTCAGCTCGACATAATGATGGATATTACTTGAATGTCTTAGAGCAAGTATTGATCCACACATCCACATACTAGATTGATAAGACCTTTACAATTTGAGATTTGAGAACTGCAGAGAACACAAAATCAGCTGGTTATATTGCATCTCAACTTTCTGCTTTCACCAGGCCAGACCCGACACGATTTTGTTTGATGGCAAAAACATTATAATTAGTTGGGACAATAGATATCAAACATCACTGAAAACAAATTGACCAAGCTTCCTATGAAACAGAGTCCTGGAAGTCCATGACTTGTGAGACCCAGACTTGTGTAACTCACCAGAGCTGAGTTGATCACAGGTCTGCTCCTGAAGGACGGACTCAGCCTGCCCTCAACGTTCTCCAGGTGGAAGCTGCAGAGAGTAAGGAATTCACTCTTAATTATTTGCTGTTATGTAATGGAGTCTATAATTATGTTGCTTTGACCATCTGCAGTTTGTGTTCATGTAAGATACAGATTGCTCATTTGAGATGGTTTTATTTGCTCTATAGATGCTGGCAATTAATTTTTTTGCCAATTTAAGATATTTGGCACCTAGAACCATAAAGCCAAACTTGAATCAAGATTGAGACTGGTTAAAATGCTTCGATTCAGATAAGTGGAAGAGCTTCAGAATTTTGTTTTGTGTTTACTTCATGGATTTAAATTGATACTCGTATAGTCTCGTATGTGTTAAATGTGAATTTGCAACATTCGTTGGAATATATCACACCACCCCTAAAAAAATCTGATCGAAATAACTAATAAGAAAAGCATCTTTTTACGAAACGCAATCTACCTCTTCTTCTTAATACATAAATCTTTATTGTCTAAGTACAACATTTAATTTGCTAAAACTTTTCACCTCGTCTAATAATTTAGTTTTTGGAAATTGAATAGTAAATCTCCAAAGATAAAGAAAGATCTACGAGAATGTTAATTGAGAACACAATTGCACCAACCTGGTGTGGTGGACTGTCCGAGGACTGACCCCGAGTACACTGGACACCTTCTCACACTCCTCGTTGATCTCTTTGATAACGGTCTTCTCGGCATGCTCCAGGGCCTGGCGGAGAACGGTTCGTTGATCGATCGATTGAATAGTGGATTGAATGGTTCATAAAGTTAGTTGATTTCATGGTTGATTTAGGCAATATAAGGTAATTTCTTGCGAACTAAATGATTCCATGTGAAGATTTAGCTTCTAATCTTTTAACTGTGTGTCTACCGAATTTTATTACTTTGAGGGAGGGATGAGTAGGGGTGGAGACAGTGGTTTTAAGACAAAGTAAGAGAGACAGAGACGGAGAGAGAGAGAGAGAGAGAGAGAGAGAGAGAGAGAGAGAGAGAGAGAGAGAGAGAGAGAGAGAGAGAGAGAGAGAGAGAGAGAGAGAGAGAGAGAGAGAAGGAGAGAAGAGAGAAAGAGATAAAAAGAGGTACATATAAGTTTATTTGTTATGAACGCAAAGAATAAAAATGGGATAATGTGTGAAAACAAAAACTTATAAACCTGTTCATCTATGCTACAGGATCGCTTCAGTTAATTACTCCAACACAATCGACTATGGAAACCATGGTCATAGTTTTTCGTTTTTTATATTAAACTTACTAAGAACATAACAAGGGAAGTGAACATTCAAAAAAAAAAAAAAAAGCGTATGTTTGTTACCATGAGGACGTTTCTCTCCCTCTGCACGATCTGATCATGCTCTGTCTTCAGGGTGGACAACTCATCCTCCTGGTAGCGCAGCTTCTCCTCCAGCCTCTCCACGTCACGCTGGTGCTCCTGGGGACATAGAAAGTCGAGGTGAAGGTCAAACCTGAGATGATATTCTATGTGATGTAAAGATTTAGGTGAAGGTGAATGTCACTCTTAACAAAGCCATAGACATCAATCGGTTATGTGAAGGCACTATGAGAAGAGTAGAAGAAATTAATGAAAAAATAGTTACGTGTCAAAATTTGCAAGCGAAAAGAAATAAAGCGCGTAAGAATATGAGAGTTATGGCACCTTGAGCATTGTGTGAAGTATATTAACAGCCCTAAATTCTTTGGTGTCCTGCACGTCTCTCTCCAGAAGAAGATAATATACCGATTGTATATTATACAAGATGGTGGCAAGATATCTTAAAGGAATTGCGTAGGGAAGAGCTGCATGCAACAGAGAGAAGTGACAAGTTGAGGCAGATTTCTTCATCTTGTATTGGGTTTCGCAAAGTCTTTTTGTGATTCCTTACACGCTGAAAAGTAACGCAATCTTTCTAAGGGTTTAGCTATGACCTGAAGAGAAACCCATATCCAAGACTCATGAGCAAAGTTTTTTTCCTCTGACTCGAGGCATTTTATCAACTAACTCTTTTTGACTGTCGTACTGAAAATCAGGACAATGTTGAATGTTCACTTATCTCATGAAGACACAGAAAAAGTCTGTATCTGTGTTCAATTATAAAACAAGAAGCACCAGAGTTCTGTACATTTTCTGAAAGCTTCAAGTACAGTAATTCTCTGTTTAGACACCACGCTGATATAAGCAGCATAGCATAACTGACGTAGGTTTTGAACTGTTACTCTAATTCTCTGTTTAGACACCACGCTGATATAAGCAGCATAGCATAACTGACGTAGGTTTTGAACTGTTACTCTAATTCTCTGTTTAGACACCACGCTGATATAAGCAGCATAGCATAATTGACGTAGGTTTTGAACTGTTACTCTAATTCTCTGTTTAGACACCACGCTGATATAAGCAGCATAGCATAACTGACGTAGGTTTTGAACTGTTACTCTAATTCTCTGTTTAGACACCACGCTGATATAAGCAGCATAGCATAACTGACGTAGGTTTTGAACTGTTACTCTAATTCTCTGTTTAGACACCACGCTGATATAAGCAGCATAGCATAACTGACGTAGGTTTTGAACTGTTACTCTAATTCTCTGACCGTGCCATGAACGAATAGATAAAGACGTTGAGAAGTGTACCTGCTGAAGGTTGAACTTCACCCGGTCAATCTCAGCATTGCTCTGGTCTTTCATCTGCTCCTTCGTCCTGGCCACAGCCACCAGCTTCTCCTTGCTTGCCTCCCTTTGTAGTCGGCGCTGCTCATCTAGTTCCTGGCAGACGAACAAACACAATGGTTAGTATTTTGGTTCAGTGATATGGCCTGTGCACTTTAAAAACCATCTCATGGCCTGAGACCTGGCAGACGAGTCTGCGTCAGATCAAAATTTTGCTGAAAATGAAAATGAAAAATTCTGTTTGTTCTCTTCATGTCTAAAATAGTGAATGTAGACCGCTATATAAAACAGCTAGAGGCAGAGGAATTGGAAAAAGATTACATAAGCGATAAGTTATCATGAACTGCTTCTTTCCTCGATTTTTTTTTTCGGTAATTAAGAAATCCATACATAGTTTAAAAAAAAACCACCAACGCTTTTTTTTTATTGACTGAGTGTTCTGTGAATGATTCATTGATTGACATACGCCACTCGTTACAAAACAATCTCAGATATTTGGGAAAAAAACGGAGTGAGGCTAACAAGATGAGGCCCAACCCTCACCCATTCTCCTCATACCTTCCTTCAGCCCCGGATTCCCAACAAACGGTGTGTTTCGAACTATCGACAAGAGCCCGTGCAGCCATGCGAGCGGCCACGGTGTCAAGGTCGGGAATGAAGGAGGCTCACCTCTCAAGGTTATATAATGCACAAGAATTAGTAATTGACACTGGCCTCTATAGCGTTAATAATAATATTGTGCCTCAGATAAAAATTGATCACACTCGCAAAGCCAGAGACGCGAACAGTGATGTCTTTGAAGTTACATTGTATTTATTGGTAATCCTGATCTTTCACTTAAAAATTAGTTCATATTAAAGCTTTCACCGTGCATCACAAGTCCAAATAGTAAAAGATTCCTGGACAGATAAATCACAATTTTCCCCCTACCTCATTACAGGCATCCAAGAACTGTAGGCGAATCCGGGCTAGGTTTTCAAAGTCTATATTCATGTCGGAAATCTTTTACGTTGTGAAGTTGATTTTCCTTTCAGCTTGTACACTCAGAAAATTGAAAAAAAAAAAAAATTAAAACCGCCTTCATACTCTCTAGACCTGTTTGTCTGATAAGACAACGTTTTGTACCTCCCATTGTATCTACGCTAGCATCGTCAGTCTCAGGTTAAACCAGAAGTTCCTTTCATGTGCAGAGAAATTGGTTGTCCTTTTTAAGTTAGAATATCAGAAAGGAGAACTCTAAAAACACCAACACAATAGTTTTATCCACACACAAAGATGAATATGCATTCTTCATTAAAATGTTCTTAAGTCATTTTTCTCGAGATCAGACCTAAAGAGTCGTGTTTCGGAAATTTAAATTTAAAATAAAATAACTCGAGAGCATAAATTCCTATTTTTCTTATCGTTTCTAAAGAATTTCAAATTCAATGTTTTATTTGGTAATTTTAATAATGCAATCCAGTTTCTATGAGAACAGAACTGAGGATAGATGCCTTGATCTGATTATCAACATCTTTAAATGTGACTTGTGGCATAAACGTCTCGTTGGCATGAGCAATAATTTAACACACCTAACTAATTTTGACTGCATAGTCGGAATAAATACTTCACGTACAATTATTTCAGCTGAATTTATGCACTTTGGTAAAGAATAAATTAAAGGGTAAAGAAAGAGAAAAAAAACCCTCACATTTTTCTGTCTAAGTCCTTGATAACTCTCTCTCTCTCTCTCTCTCTCTCTCTCTCTCTCTCTCTCTCTCTCTCTCTCTCTCTCTCTCTCTCTCTCTCTGTGCCTATCTCTCTCTTTATTTTCTGAATTTTCAGTAAGAATTAAAAGAGCTAAGCAAACTCAAGGCTTCGGATCAATTAAAATTCCGCTATATGAATTCGCAAACGATTACAGGAAACACTTTTGCAAGGTATAACCAATCACAGCAGACGTGTTGGAAGAATTAGAGCAAAGCCAGCAAGATGAAAGTAACACTGATTACTCGTTACTTCATTATTCTCATCTTATCTATATCACATACAGAATATGTTATTCACAACAGTCAACTCTAAATATGCTTAAAATGATTTCTTAACACTGTGAATTGTAGACCTTATATCCTGGCAGTCCACACTTTCAACCATTATATCCATGTATTAATATTTGTGATCAACTGAACAGCCCCGCTCAAGACTCTGTAAGAGTATTCTTAGGCGACGTTTAACAATCTAGAATTACTAACTGACCAGCTGACCACACTATGCAAGTCAAGACGTAACGAAAAGCCGGACCATGCAAGACTTGGACCACTCCGACTTGGTTGATCCAAGCCTATTCTTTTCCTCTCTGTATTGATTGTCCAATGATAACACAGAGCTCCGGGAAAAGCGGCGCTCTGTAACCTTTCCCGAAGAGATTAGAGGTTTAGCCCTCAATAGGTCATCAAACACCGTATCTGTGACCACACTCCTTCCCCCCTCCCCACACACACACACTCCTCTGCTACTAAAGTGTAAGCTACAGAGCCGACACGTTGACTCTTTGATTACACCTGGCGCTTTGCTACATCGATCTCACCTCAGTGAATATTAGCAAGCTAAGTGATTTGTAAAGGTGAGGAGGGGGAGAGCGAGAGAGAGAGAGAGAGAGAGAGAGAGAGAGAGAGAGAGAGAGAGAGAGAGAGAGAGAGAGAGAGAGAGAGAGAGAGAGCGAACGAAGCAGACAGGCACAGAGAGAGACAGACAGACAGAAAGAGAGAGAGAGAGAGACAGAGAGAGAGAGAGAGAGAGAGAGAGAGAGAGAGAGAGAGAGAGAAAGTGAAGCAGACAGACAGGCAGACAGGTACAGAGAGAGACAGACAGACAGAAAGAGAGTGAGAGAGAGAGAGAGAGAGGGAGGGAGAGAGAGAAAGTGAGGGGACAGACAGGCATACATGCAGACAGAGAGATATAGGCATCGAGGGAGAGAGAGAGAGAGAGAGAGAGAGAGAGAGAGAGAGAGAGAGAGAGAGAGAGAGAGAGAGAGAGAGAGAGAGAGAGAGAGAGAGAGAGAGAGAGAGAGAGAGAGAGAGAGAGAGAGAGAGAGAGAGAGAGAGAGAGAGAGAGAGAGAGAGAGAGAGAGAGAGAGAGAGAGAGAGAGAGCGCTTAAAATGCCAAAAAAATTACGCGAAAATAGTATCAAGCTGCTGCATTCTTCGAAAACAATTACTCCCTTTTGTCAAAAACAAAAATGAAAACCAACAAAAGTGCACTGTCCAACCTGGTCTGACCAGGTCTAAGTGTTGACTTGTTCTAACCCTTGACCTCTGGAGTCATCGGAGGGTGAGGTCAGCTGCCGACACCGAGTATAACACACACTTGTTGTCTGGACCATTTCAATGAACTGTTGTTCTTTAGTCTAAGGTACCTGTGATTATCTCCCTTTGAAGCGGTAATACGTAATCATTTTTGTAAAAACCAACCAGCAGCTAAGTCAGACAGATAACATGCTTTGGAAAAATCCATTCATTTTTACAGCACCTTCGTGAATAGGAATATTTCGTTCTCTTAAAAAAATTCCAAAGAATCATTATGATATAGGTAGGGACAAATGGGCAGTAATATTATTCTGGGATGGTGGTGCCGCTCAAGGCACTTTCTGTTTGTACTTAACTATCTTTGCAACGAATGTTTCGAAGATCTTTTAATAGATCGGGAAGTTACAGAAATAGCTGGTTTTAAGCGATGTTTAATGAAAATAATGTGAAGGGTTATCCTTATGCTATCCAATCTGCAACGCGTGTGCCTTAACAAGATTTGATCTTTGAATGAACTCTTGGGTCGGATTCAAAAAGGGTGAGCTATATCTATACTCACATTCTTCAAGTTGGTTATCTCTGAGTGGAGGTCACGGCTTGCATTCTTCTCCCTGTCAAGCTGTGACGTCACATCCGTCAATCTCCGCTTGGAGTCCTCCCTCTCCTGTCTCAGTTGTCGGTCTTTCTCCAAGTCTGACCGCTCCCGTTCACGGCTCACTGCTTCCCGCACCTGCGGAACATACAGGAACAGAAGAGTGCAACAGAACCTTCTAGATAAAGTTGAGATAAATCTATAAATCAATATTTAAGTAGAGAGGTAGAGATAAAGATTGATAGATATATTGACAGATGAATAGATTGATAAATAGCTAGCTAGCTAGCTAGCTAGCTAGCTAGATAGATAGATAGATAGATATAAGGATAGATAGATAGATAGAAAGATAGATAGATAGATAGATAGATAGATGAATTGATAGAAAATAGACCAAAACTTAATAAGATTGGTGTATAAACGAATAAACAGTCAATACTATCTTGATAAACTGAACCAAATACAGTATTTATAAAAATAAAGAAAAAGGTGGATTTATACATTGGTAAATAGAAAACACTTGGATGAAAAAAAGGTTTGACAGATAAAAAATAAATAGCGATTGCTAGGAAGATATACACAGAAATGACAATTATCTATACACATGAAATATAGATAAATCCACATTATGTAGATGGAAGGATATAAAAGTATTTAAATATAAAAGATACATCGATAGACAGATAGATTACTCTGGATAGATAGGATTTTTAGAACTGAAAATGATTTTTTTTCTTCTTATCATCTCACAACGCACAGTTAATGAGATCTGTCTCATGAGAGATAAAGAGTTAAACAACATTAGATGAATAAAAGTCTTTTGCGCAAACTTATAATTTGGTATTCCTAAGATAAAGAAACATTACTTAAATTAGAACAAGTGTCAACAATCTACTATTGGGAAGCAACCAATGAACTTTTTCTCCATGTTTCTAGATCTAGCTCTTAATTCAGAGTAATGATGGAGAAAACATCAGTTAACTCATTGTCAATCTTTCACCTGTTGATCTGACTTCAGCTGCCCATCTTTCTCCAGCTTTCTGATGGAGTCTTGAAGCCGCATTATTTCTTGGTTCTTTTGCTGAAAACGGTTAAAAAATGTTGCTATAAAGCACAAAAAAGCGTAATTTTATCTACCTAATTGTGTCGCATCTTCTAGGAGCTTGAGTTAAATCGCCAAAGGAGTTTCTTTAGCCACACATTAAGACGTGCGATTTATAATTTACCTGTTACTATGTAACTTCTCATTTCGACTATCTCGACATTTTTTTTCAGCAGACGGTTTTATATCTTCTCTGAGTTCCCATTCGACATCAAACATTTCCCATTTTCTATCCTTCTTCACTCTGTTTCCTCTACTGTCTGCAGTTTATCCTTTAGTTGCTCCTCTCTCTCTGTTTCTGTCTGTCTGTCTGTCTGTCTGTCTGTCTGTCTGTCTGTCTGTCTGTCTGTCTGTCTGTCTCTTTATCTCTCTCTCTCTCTCTCTCTCTCTCTCTCTCTCTCTCTCTCTCTCTCTCCCTATATATTTTTTTGCCACACATGTTGCTCTTTTGTATTTTTTTCTTTATTATTTTTGTTCTCAATACCAGCTCCTAATTTCTTTCCCCAAATCCTATATCATTTGAATCAACACCATTCACCTTCTCCTCCTCTCATTTCTATCTCTGTTTGTCTGTATGTCTGCCTCTCTCTCTCTCTAAATAGAAAAGCAAAAGCACCACACTTGGAGGACAACTTGGTAATTATAAAGGATCAAAAGAGGAAGCGTGTGTGTCTGTAAATAGTGTGAAACAAGGTTTAAAAAGAGACAGGCACACCACTTTATAACTACGGGACTAAAAAAAGAAACAACACAAGTATAGATTAAACATAAAAACGTTTCGCCTTGAACCTTGAAGCATTGAACCTTGAAGCATTCTGCGCACTGCCCCTCCCCCAACCAATCATTTGTCCCGTCTGAGCCCAGCTTCCCCAATGTTTTGTATAACTTGTTGAAGTCAATTTTTTCCTACACACTCTGATGAAGCCACAATAAAGGCGAAACGTTTTTATGTTTAATCTATACTTGTGTTGTTTCTTTTTTTAGTCCCGTAGTTATAAAGTGGTGTGCCTGTCTCTTTTTAAACCTTCTCTCTCTCTCTCTCTCTCTCTCTCTCTCTCTCTCTCTCTCTCTGTCTCTGTCTCTCTTTATATATATATATATATATATATATATATCTTTCATTCTTTCTCTCCCTCTTCCAGGTTCTCCTCACCTGAATCTCATAGGAATGTTCCTCCATCATCTGAGACATCCTGTCCTCATTCCTGTCGCCACTCTCTCTCCTCTCCTGCTCCAACTCCAGCTTCAAGTCCTCCACAGCTTTCTGCTTGTCCAGGAATAGTGACTCCTTCAGCTTCATCACCGCAGCAGCCTACGGCAGTAGAAAACAACAACAACAACAACAACACGATAAACAACTTGCTAGCAACACACAATTCCACATGCTTTAGCTTGTTTGCATCATACCTGAGCTATGAGAGTGGTGTTATATTGAAGTAAAATCATTATGTATATCACTGTCATTGCCATTATTTTCACCATTTCAATATTTATGATTCTTGTCACTTGTATCATCATCCTCCTCGTCATCATCATCATCATCATTTTTTTAACGACCAATACCACCATCAATATAATCATCATTGATATTTTGACCATTGTGACAATCATCATAACCACCATTGTCCCCATCGTAATCATCGTCATCATCATCATTATTTTTATTACGACCATTACCAGCATTATAATAATCATCATCAATGTTATTATGACCATTGTGACAATCATTATTACCATCATTGTAATCATCATCATCATCAAACCTGCCAATCGTAAATCTTAAGCTTTTTGTAATGAGCATACAGATCGCATGTCAAATCTACGGCCACAAGGACTGCTCTAAAAAAAAATCTAAAAATTTCTTATGAAACTATATGACTCAAGAATGTACCGTTTCTTTCTTTAGGTGCTGGAGAGCTTTCTTCTGTTCTGTAGCAGTCTTGTGTCTGTCTTCCCTTTCTTTCACAAGGATAGACTGAAGGTCGCTCATTTGGGCTCTGCAAAGATGTTGGAGAAAGAGAGATGAGACATTGTATTATAACAGTATAATAGTTTCGTCGTGGGATTATTATCATGAGACTATTTCCTTATTCTGTCCTAAACACTCTGAGCTCGGGACAGAGGTTTTATTTATATTCTTCGAATATAAAAATGAACTTGGTGTGAGCATGGTGAAAGAATTTTTGTAATATCAAACACTTGCTTTTATTTACTTCTCATAGTTAGCAGGCTTCTAAACCTCGCCAAATAATTTTACTTTAAAAGGGAATTAATTCAAAATATATGCGTTTCGCTTACTGAAAATAAATATTTCTCGTTATCTTCTTTGATTATACTGTCTTATGATTTGCAATCTGATGAGGATAGTTTTTTTTTTTTTTATTAAGGATTGAGGTGCGCAGGAAATTTTTATTATTATTATTATTATTATTATTGTTATTATTATTATTATTATTATTATTATTATTATTATTATTATTATTATTATTATTATTATTATTATTATTATTATTATTATTATTATTATTATTATTATTATTATTATTATTATTATTATTATTATTATTATTATCATTATAATTATCGTTATCAATGTTCTTCCTGGTCAGTCTCAAGTACATAAAAACTAGCAATGGAAGAAATTAACGCTCAACAAGAACAACATCAAAAGCAACAAGAACATTAATAACAGCAACAGCAACTACAGTGAAAACTGATATGAAAAATGGTAAATGTAGCCTGAATAATAAAACCGGAGGTCAATTGTATTTAAAGAAAGCATTAAAATTTTTGACAAAAAAAAAGGAACCAACTGCTAAAGCTGCTCATATTTAGCAACGCATGTTAAAGACAGAACTTAAGTTTCCATCTAGCTTAACAGTTCTATTCATCTCTTGCCTCATCTTCTCAATGATCGTGTCTTTACTGCCATTCTCTGACTGGAGGTCATTCACTCTGACCCTGAACTCTTGTACCTCAAGGTCAAGTTCATTCATCTCCTTCCGGAGTCGACCGTTGGACTCGGATTTCTCCTCTTTATGGAGCGTCTTTAATTCCTCTACCTCGAGCACCTTCGCCTGGATAGGGTAAAAAAAAAAAGGTTTAAGCTACAGATTTATAGAATAAAGATAAGAAAAAGGAATATGTTTCATTTGTCAATGTCAAACAGAAGGGTTGCTTGATAGCAGAAATTATTTTTCATTTTAAAGCCTAATGGAAGTTTGATTTTGGTGCGTCCCTGTGACGGCCACTAAACTTAATACTCGCAATCGAAGCAGTTATTATACTTATAAATGTGGGACAGATTTAATTCAACGGCATGCACAGTTTCTATTCAGTAGCAGCACAAATAAAAATTACTAAAGTTCATCAGATTTTCGAAAAAAAAAAAAATAATAAGCAAAACAAATTTTCTGTGAACGGTTGGCAGATAAGATTAGTACGAGCAGGTACAGTAATGACTGTATGTTTTTCAAGTGGGAAAAATTATAGCTCTTTTTATGTTTGTTCATTTATGTCTTTTATTAAACACAACAGGCATAACTGAACTGGACCTTAATAGGCGATGCAGATTCTGCACATTTCTGCAAATAACGCCTTTTGATCGCAGGTCCTACGGTTTTAACCCAACCACTTGCATTTTTTGCCAATAAAATAGCTCTGTGTGTGTGTGTGTTATCATGTGGGTGAATAGGCAGCTTACCTGAATGATTTCATTCTTCTCCCTCTCCATGCGTCTAAACGCAGCCTCCACCTTGGCCAGTTGGGCCTGACCTGTGCCCCAACCATTCTGGCTCTCTTCAAGCCGCGCCGAGAGTGTTTCTAGTTCCTGGCAAAGGTCAAGGTCATAGAGTTAGAAGTCAAAAGGTCACGACATGACCTGAAACACAAATACGCTTATACTTTCAAACACAAAAGCCAACTTTTTTTTTTCTAACGTGTCAAACGAATACAATTTAAAAAAAAATGTGTTGCACTCATTTTTTGCCTAGAAGCACGGCATCTAACAAATTATTGCTTTTTTACAATGACATTTTCTTTTGTTTGATGTCTATTTATTTGTTTTATAAATCCAAAGCTGTTCTTTTTTAAATGCACTTCGTTCAAACTTGTGAGTTTCTTTGTAAATATAGGACACGGAATAGTTTGTTTAGGACTTTTTCGGCATTTGATCAATTAACTTATTTCTTTACTGTTTTTTTATATTTGTGGGTTGAGGAAATCAAGTATAGCTTTTCTCTCACATCATTATTTTTATGTAGTCTGTTAAATTCAACGGACATAATTATTATGTTCTGTTAATTCCGTTTTATGTTTTTATAAAACACTATAGGTAGAAACCTAATGGCCATGTTGTTTTAACTCAGCATAAGACTTAATCCTGACTTGGAAGGGTTACTAAGGTTATACCCCACTGACCTCCTGGAGCTCCGCTCTGTGGAGCCTGGATGCTTTCTGCTCCCTCAAAAGATCCTCCTTAGTGGTCTCGAGCTGCCTGACAAGCTCGTCCCTCTCCAGCTGGAGTCCCTCCAGGCCGCGGACTTTGGTCTTCAGACACAGGTTCTCTTCCTTAGTGGCTTTCACGCCGAGACACTGATAAAAAGGTATATTGCGCTTTGTTACAAGATATTTTGGGGTCCTATTTTCAGTTTCATTTTGGCCATCTATGCCCAGCTCTACTGACAAAAGTAGTTCGCATATTTAATTTTTTTCTTTCAAGAAAACAATAGTCACATTTTTGTCCTTAACCCCCCCCCCCCCCCCAAAAAAAAAAAAAAAAAAAAAAAAAAAAAAAAAAAGCAATCTTGGTGAAAAATAATACTATCACTCCAATATTTAGGGCAATTTACAACTTTATGCCAAATTTGACGTGCCTAGATGTGCTCTGTTAGATGGTACTAACTCCATTATTAAGAGATATTAGAAAGATCATTCCCAAACGAATGTATATCTGCTAGCATAGGGACTTTCATATGTCTCTCTTTCTCCACATAAGACTTTGAGATAACTTCCCGTTAAGTTAATAACTACTGCTCTCTATTTTTATATCACACTTGTGCGCCAAAGTTCTCTAGAGATTGCCAAGTGAGAGTTAACACTCCATTAACGCTCGAATTATCATTTATTATCAAGTCTTATTGATTTTATCAAGTGGGAGGGGGGGGGGGGCATTTTCCATTGTGACATGAAAGGTAACTAAGTGCAAGATTGATCATAAGTTTCGCCATTACAGAATTAACTCCCTTCTTGACAGTACCGTGATAATGAATCATTACATGACAAATACATGGCCATCAGCACAAACCAACGCGTTCTTAACCGACTTTTATAGAGTGCCCTATAAAACTGGTATCTAACACTGTTCCCATAGTGAAATAGGCCGAAATAACCGTT
Organism: Elysia crispata; assembly: GCA_033675545.1. Classification (NCBI taxonomy): domain Eukaryota; kingdom Metazoa; phylum Mollusca; class Gastropoda; family Plakobranchidae; genus Elysia; species Elysia crispata. Next base: position 610,211 of record JAWDGP010006482.1, read on the forward strand.
GACCTAGTTACAACGACTCGGATCCTTGTAACAGATTGTTTCTATTTGAACATGTACCTAGTAAACTATTTCAAAATAAATCAAATAATCAACAAATTAACAAATCACCGAATCGACTAATGTAACATACATCTTCTCGTGTGACTCCTAGTGAGGTCATGTTCTTTATCTCGGTGACCTTGACCTGCAACTCGGTCTCGACCGCTGACATCTGACCTTTCCGCCTATGGATCTCTTCGTTGAGCCGGTCAAGGTCCTTTGTGGCGCTGCCTCGTTTAAACTCCAGCACCATCAGCGCTGACCTGTAGATAAAGAGTAAAGTCACTGTCGAGGCTTTTGTTTAGGTCGTTAAAGTGGCAGTAGCGTTGCTGTTGTTGACAGAGGCCAAGCTCGTGATTGTGGTGGTGTTGATGGTCGCGAAGCTGATGGTAGCATGGTGGTATTGATGGCCTCGTTGTTGTTTTCTGTTATTATTAATGATGTTGATATGTGGTGACAACTTGAAGTCGAGGCAATATGTTAGTTTTCTTAAATTGCCAGAATAAAAAAGAGTTGGTATACGATTGTATATAATACTGCCAGTTTTTAGATTAAACGCTGGAGGTGAAAATAATTTTACTGCAAATATTTTGTATTTGTTAAAGACCATTGAAAAAAAAACTATTTGTTTTTCTTACGTTAAAACTGAGATTATAGAAATTAACCACTCGTTATACAATGATATTTACAATAGCACATCTCCTTAAAGAACATTGACTCTATATCATTCTCAGCCTTATTGGAGAGTCTAAAAAATAGGTACATATTGAGAGTCTCCGAAAGTAAAGCACCACGGCTTGATATCTGGTTTTGCCTTGTATCACTTTAAATGCTCTACCTAAGAGATACACACAAAACTGAGCAACCATTCTATTGAACTGAAAAAAACTTGTGAGAACTATAGAGAGACAATATGATTAAAAAAAAAACTGCTTGTTTTTAATGTTGCATTGTGATCAATTTTATGAAGGGATATTTCTTAGTAACGGCCTATCTGAGGAGTTTTGAGCACTTAAGTTGGACAATAAAAGCTCGCTGGCATACACCCATCGCCCTAGCTGTACCAAGCCTTACTTGGCGTCCTCAGACAACTGGCGAGCATCTTTGAGCTGTCCTTCAGTTTCTCTGAGCTCCTTCCTGGTCAGGTGAAGAGCTTGTCTAAGTGTCTTCAGCTCATGGCCAGCAATCTGAGGTAGACAGGGAACGGAAGAGTCTTATTTTGCTGGGCTTTTTTTTTTTTGAATTTTTAAAAACAATTCGTTTACAACGAATGGTTTTAAGAGTCAATTTTCATGAGCAGGAAATATACATGAGGTTTAAAGCTTAAAGCACAACCAGGACAAATAGTATGATTTATTGGCGATATAAAGTTGGAGGAGAGGGTGGCTTTAATTTTTTCCAGGGGATGCTAAAAATAACAGAAGCATCTTGATGATATTCTTAACGATAAATAGATTGACGATTAATATCACATCAGTAAAAAGTAACGTAAAAACAAGAAATAACGACTGTTTCTTTACTTGTTTTTTGATATAGCCCATCCATTTCAAGGTGAGCTAAAGCGTTTACTGAACATCATACAAGCTTAAGTCGGGCAAAGTAAACGGAAAAGATCACTTAACGACGGCATGGACATTGAACCCGCCAGGAATGTCCCTTCTCATATCAAGGCTAACATTTTAACCCCTCAATCACCGGAGCTTAAATCAAGAGATGACAAGGAGACAAAAGTGGGATGACTTAGGAGTGCAAATCAATCGCAGAGGACTGCAAGGCACCATTTGAATGGCTTGAAAAACAAGATGAGATGATCGCGATAGACACGACATTAAAAATAGCTTTTAACCAGAAAGGTGCGGGCATGGATGGATCAAGGTTTTGACATGGATGTACAAAGGTGCAGTAATGGATATATCAAGGTGCAGACATGGATATATCAAGGTGCAGTAATGGATATATCAAGGTGCAGACATGGATATATCAAGGTGCAGTAATGGATATATCAAGGTGCAGCCATGGATATATCAAGGTGCAGCCATGGATATATCAAGGTGCAGACATGGATATATCAAGGTGCAGCCATGGATATATCAAGGTGCAGCCATGGATATATCAAGGTGCAGATATGGATATATCAAGGTGCAGCCATGGATATATCAAGGTGCAGCCATGGATATATCAAGGTGCAGCCATGGATATATCAAGGTGCAGCCATGGATATATCAAGGTGCAGACATGGATGAATCAAGGTGTAGATAAGGATATATCAAGATACAGTCATGGATGTATCATGGTGTATATATGGATGTATTATTATGCAGACATGTATTGGAGGTGTAGACATGGCTGTATCATGATGCAGACATGGATCTATCAAAGTGTAAATATGGATGTACCAAGGAGCGGAAAATGCATGTATCAAGGTGTAGACATGGATGTATCAAGGTGAAGACATAGCCCTATCAAAGTGTAGACATAGATGTATCAAGGAGTATATATTGATTTATCAAGGTGCAGACATGGATGCATCATGGTGCAGACATGGACGTATCAAGGGGCTGAGATGGCTGTATCAAGGTATGAACTCACCAACTGGTCTTCCGCGTCAGAGAAGTGAGCAGACGTGTTAGCCACCATAGATGATATGTCACGGTTCAGCTTGGCCTGCAGATTATTTCAAACAGGTCTGTAGGTGGAGTGAGCTCTCAGTATTTAGCTATTGCTATATTGAGGTGCTGGTAGTTCATTGTTTGATGTTCTTTAAGTGTTAATCAGAGATTATACTATAATATTTGTACTTAATTCAACTGTTATATTTGATAACATGATGCAAAGAGCCAATCAAAATGACGTTCATTCTGCTAAAATGATATTCTCAGATTTCCACATTGGTTCGAAGACATTCTGATATTGAAAGATACATTTGAGCGCTTACCTTCTACGCCTTTTTAAGCCCGAAAGATAAAAATAAATGTGCTAAAATAAGCTGTTTCAACAATTTTTTTTGCCAAATAAATGAATGAATGAATGAATGAATCAACGAGTCAATCAACCAATCAATCAACTGACTGCTAAGGCAAAATAAAAAGAAACCAAACAGGTTTCAAACTTATTGAATTATGTAAATGTTACATGACGTGCTGGAGATCGAAAAGTTTTGAGAGAATTTCTTTAAGAATTTTACGCTTTGAATTAGTCATCTAAGGAACTCCTCTTCTACATCTCGTCTAACAATCATTGGGCGTTTATAATGACATTAGTTGGTTATGAACCTAGCGTCTGGAAGTATGTCTATCACTGTGTCTTCTTGTTCACACAGCATTGTGAAGGAAAGACGCGCCGTAGCAGTAGGATAATGCAGCTTGCTGTAAGCTTCTTGACATTTAGAGTTATTAATTATCTTCATAAGAAACCATCGTTTGTAACTAGTAAAACTGGTGATGCATCAATTATTACCCTTTTCCCTTACGCGCACACTCTCCAAATCTCCTCTCCCTACCCCGGTCAACCCTCCCCCCCCCCCCGTTTCTCACCTGTTGATTGGCTGTTGAAGGCCCACGTCTAGCGGAGGCGGAACGCAGGGCAGGTTTTCTATAGGCTGGCGGAGGAGGAGAGGGCGTGGTCCCTCGCGGCGTGGGGAGGGGCGACACCGATCTGGCACGCCTCTCCCTCTCCATCTCTCGCTGGATGCGGGCAGATTCAAGCTCTATCTGCCTAGCAGTAGTCTCGTCATCCGCTGTGTAATCTTGGATGCTGACAGCCTTCTTCTCGCCTCTGAATACGGATACAATACAAGTAATTAGAAATAATATTTCAAATTGTAAAAATTTCAAGTAGGGAAACAACTTACCATTAAGTAGCCCTCAAGCGTGGGCCATTAGGAAAGCGCCTAATGATATCTTATTAACATTGGAAGCTCTGATAGGATGTTTCAAAAGAACAATAGCTCTAAAGTTGCTGGCTGAAATAGCTGAAAACAGTTCTCGGTGGACCTGGAGCATGAGAAATGAGAGGTTCGTTCATAAGGATTACAAATCCTCTAACAATCGCGAATTGGCGAAGTGGTATAGTGCCTGGATCAGCAATCCGTCAAAAGATGAGGATCTAGGTTCGAATCCTGGCGCTGTGAAGAAAAAAAAAGATAACAGGGAGACACCTGGGAGTCATGACCTGAGTGTGGCCCGGCCCCTTCAGAGTGTCAGAAGTTCAGGGCCGACACACTTTCCTTAAAAGGAGGGGGAAGAGTTCTTCTCTGAAGGCCCTCTGATACCTAGTTCCCCACTGACTTTCTATCTACTCTATTGGAGTTTTTCTTCTGGTTCTCGTAAGCTCCTCGCGGTGTACGATTCGGGTGAGGGGAAGTGACAGTTTCTGATCAACGTGAGCCTGGTCGACGACAACTTAGACTTTGTCGCTAACTTCAGATGTTTTGTATAATTCCGAAATTCAAATACAAGATTGCTAAACAAAAACTAAAATTAAAGCCGCGAATATCAGATAAATTTGTTACAGATTGATTGGAAAAAATAAAATTCATAATTGAAGACGATAGTAAAATCCAAAAGCAATTGCATATATGTGTGTGTGTGTGGTTGAAGGAGAGGGAGTAAAATGGCGATGTTAAAATGTGGTCATGAATTACATTGATGAATGCTTATTGATGTGGATGATGAAAAAGATAAGAGTGATAATGACGAAGTTACTAATGGGTATGGTAACAAGTAACGAAGAATAGTCAGGATCATATAATAAAGCGGCGATGATGATGATGAGAATGATGGTGAAGATGATAAATGTAGAATGATGATGATGATGATGATGATTATGATGATGATGATAATGGTAATTATAAAACGATCTCGGCTATGGTGAAATATTTTTCGTTGTATTTTTTTGGTTGATAATCACAACTCTACAGATATTGATTAATTAGTATTTTTTTTTTAATGAGAGTTAGTATCCAGCATTTGATCACTAAAGTAATTGGATTCATAGTGCCGACCATGATAAATAATATGATATTGATTAAAACTTTCAAGGGTAGAGATTGATGGATCAAATCAGTTATTAACTCTTAAAAAATAAAATTGAGAAATCTAATACTAATCAGATGTAAACAAATATTCAGCCCAGGAAATTTTTTTTATATCTTGAAAGAAATAGAAGACATCGAGTTTTTTTTTTCTTCATCCCCCCCCCCCCCCTCTTCCCCTAAACCTCTCTTCCCCACCATTTCTTTTATGCGACTTAAAAGTACCAACTGCTCTAAACGCGAAACCCCACCTTGGCACCACAAACGCCTCGATGTTGAGGGAGACTTGCGAGAAATCCTGAGCATCAAACGTGAACTCCCTTTGGAAGCGTCGTCCGGCGGGTTGTCTGCCCCTCCGGGAGAAGGGGTAAGGTATAACAGACATTCTGAACTTTCACCTCTGCTACCTTGACCTACTCACTGTGTCCAGAAGTGTATCAAACCCAAATCGCACTCAATCTTCAAGGCATGGCTGCAGTTAGAATGTTCTTACTAACCGTTGAATACTAGCCAGCTCGCTTCTTTATTTGGTTGACATTTTCATGGACTGGGCTCGGCTTAAAAAGTCATTTTCATTTACACGAACCTTTCAGAATAGTACATATCCTAAGGTTTCTATAACAACATAGTCTCTGTAAAAAAAGGAATTTCGGTAAACAATACAATTTATTGGTCCACGCTCTATTGTTCATTTTTTTTAATCCCTAAGTTGTTAGTTAATTACCATTCCCGGATTCACACTTTTGATGAAAATTTCTGTTCCTGACATATTTCATATTTTGAACTATATTTTCTTGGTACGGTCAGCCATTACTATTTTGATAGCGAAATATCTAAACGCATTTGGATTGGGTATTGCCTTCTAATTCTTATACTTTTTTTTATGCATAATTGATTTTTGTCGAAAAGAAACAAACAATTTTTTTAAAGTGTTAAGGATATGATTACACCGACAAAAGGGATAGTTCTGTGTTGTTTACTGTCTCCTAAATACCTTCATCAGATATGACGCCATTAGGCCGTAAAAGAATGACAAAATGCGATAAACAATAGTTCCATATTTTTAAGTCTCCTAAGTTCCTGAACAATCTTACAGAGAGCCTTGATACACTAAGAAGCTTTGTGCCACGCTATCGGAATCGCTCCCATGGTAGAAATAAAACAATTATCATTAAATCGATTGTTGCTACACTTGAAGAGCAGATTCAATAAGTCCCTCACACTTCTAATATTAATCATTTTTGTTGTTATTTTCATTGATCATTGTCATTACTCTAATCATGCGATAAAGCTGGTTTTTGCTTGGTTTAAGAGGAATTGACGTCTGGGAAATATTATTGCCTCAGCTCTTAGGGCGTGGCATGCGTGATATCTGTCTGGCGGGTGGCTCACCTTTAGCTGTTAGCAAAAACAAGCAAAAAATACGTTTGCCGCGGGGTGAAGAGAGTCGGGCAGACTTCTGTGACGGAAGTCCCAGCAGCTTGGGAGGATTCAACTCTTTGAGAACCCATCAACACTTTATAACTTTACACGAATTATTGGATTCAATGATAATTTAAGCTATAGGACTTTGTTAGGATGAGTTTAATCACGGAAGCTGTCAGGGTATTTTGTTCTGCTAGAGAGCGAGAATAGTTTAAGTACTTGGGAGCCGTAACTCGATACCTACAGAGAATAAATGTAATACTACAGCCGCTCTAGAGGCAGGTAATGGTTTCTTCGATTTCAGACTTAAATTTCCATATACTGACCTGTATAATTAGTTATTTTTTATAATTCGATTCAAATAATGATGGCCGTTCGCTACAGAATCTCAAAGACATGATTATTGCAGTATTATAATGGAGGTTAAATTAAGTTCTATGAATAGACACAAAGTTCAAAGGTAGGATCGCCGTGAGAGAGAAATTCACTTTCTACCTCGAGCTGCAAATGTATTTGTTAAACTCTCTATTGAGATGTATATTTATCACAATGCCATTGATGCGCCCGAAGTAAACCCCAAACACCCTGCTGGTCGCACACTCATTTAATATGCACTTAAAAAAAATTCAAACTGAATGTATCATTCCGTTATCGAGAACTTCATCTGTTTTTCCTTTAACTTATTCAACACATCGAAAGAAATACTTGCTGACAGAACCAGGAATTCGAACCCCGGCCAACCTAACAAACTGGACCAGTGTAAGGTTAGCAACCGCCAGGCTCTACTGAACCAACGGACTGGACTAGTACACAGGTCTTGGGTAATCTTAGAAAAACACCTACCACCCTTACACGACTTTCACACAGACATAATAAAAGACAAAGATATTGGTGTACAAGAGTGTAAAACAACTTGCTGACTTGTGAGACAAGTCATTCCAGTACGAGTCATTATCCGTTTTGTGGGATTGTTAAGTACACAGCTGGACACTATCGATTCCACCAACTTACTTTTTGATATGCGATAACTATCATGAACATAGTCTGCATGCATTAGACCGGTCAACTAAACTTTTTCACTCCCACCTACTTCCCCTCTTTCTTTCTCTCTCTCTCTCTCTCTCTCTCTCTCTCTCTCTCTCTCTCTCTCTCTCTCTCCGTGTTTACCTTTCTTTCATCTCTTCTTCATTCCTTCTTATCTCATCTGATATTTCGCCTACAATCTCTCTCTCTCCCTCCCTCTCTCTCTCTCTCTCTCTCTCTCTCTCTCTCTCTCTCTCTCTTTACCCTTTCGCGCGAACCCAGACACTCTCAAGCCAGTGCGGATTAATCACTACCGGCTCTACAGATTACGATAATCCAATACGGACCATAATCTTTCATACTGGGTTAGTGTGTGTTAAACACTTTCTGATGCCACACTGAATGCGCCCGTTCTGTAGACTAATTTGACCTTGCCTTTTTTATAGACCCTAGCTTTACCCTCCTAACATCAGGCTGCTGACTGAGATGTTTGACACCGCTCAGCATAAATATGAAATGAACATCAATACGGCGGTCAAAGCATTTTCAAAAAGACTTGTTGGAATAAATGCGTTTCGAAACTGACCAAGGAGCAGCTTTGAGAGGCAACGCCTCATTTTTGCGTCCTGACATCTAGCACTGCTCAAAGTTTTAATCTTTTTTTTTTTTTGTTCTGACCGGCAGAACTTTGTTACTTAGTAAAATTTAACAATCAAGACTTCATAAATTGTGAGCATTCACTCTTTCGTCAGCTCTGCAAATGGATATGAATCATTAGGAAAAAAGGAGGCGTTAAAAAAGCTTAGAAAAATAAGCTTTTCCCCTATGGATTTAGAATAAGCTGGTGGTATAAGATAATTGTAGTATGTTGGGTACAAGACATCAAGACATTGCTTGAAAACCTGTTTGTCATATGACTGCTCATTAATCAATATAGATACAACTTAAACCCTCACCATGTTGAATATATATACACCCCCCCCCCCACACTTTATTTGGACCTGACTCTAACTAAAGGATTCATCAACCCCACAGTCTTTACTGAGCTGATAGCGACTGCAGCCTTGAGGACGCAACACTTGCAGAATGAGTTGCAGTATGTATCTATTACTTCAAATTCCCAATTGTCTTTTGCCTCCTCAACTGAACAAAACCAAAGAGATAAGACTGTAACATTTCAATGAAAAGATAAATATAATACAACCATATAAGTACACCTGACTCAGAATGGATTGTATAATAATTTGAATATTTATTTGAAAAATAACAAATTGAGGCTCCATTTCACAGATAGCTCGTTTAAATAATATGATACCAACGAGAACACAGTAGTTTTAAGGTACTTTGGACTAAGGCAACACAAGAAATAGGCCCCGAGAGAACTGTCACAGTACATGGAAACATTTTGGGACATTGAAAAATATCGAAGCCAGCACGTTTCATCTAAATATTACGTAATTTATTAAAGCAATAGGAGAGAAAAATTTCTAATTAACCTCTGAATGTGATATGTCTACATTTAGGAATATAAATTTTCATGTCCTTAGTTTCGTTCAATTTGGCACAGTGAATGTAAACTTTGCAAAAAAACCTAATTGCTGTGTTGAATTTATTCAACAAAATACTTATATCTATTTGTTTTATTTTGGATAAAAATGATAAATCATTTGATAAATCAAATTTTCTGATATTTCTCGAGCTCCACGCGTCGGTCCACATGGTTTGCCTTTTGAAACATAGAATGTAGAATCAATATTTATTTTCCGCTTCCAATTTATTATTCACACGCATAAATAGATACACACGGCACGCGCTTGGCGCCACATAATTATGAGAGGTCAATTGCGAAGGCTCCTATTAGTCGGTCACCAAGAGCAATCCAATGCACTGCCATTTAAGAGAGCCAACGAAGCAGAGCTAAGTGGCATCATGTAGATGGTATAAATAACATAAAGAAGGAGAATTATGAATAGTTGTTCTTAATATTATATTTACAGATGGAATGCTAACACATTGTTTGAGCAATATTTGTGGATGAGCCTGCTGTAGTATAACAATAAAATTGCACAATCACTTTTGCAGTCAAAGGAACAGTAAAGTAGTTTGGAGTATACAATGACGAAATATTTGCGTAGCAGTCAGTTCCCATTTATCATCGATATTCAAATAAAACTTTGTTTTACAAGCCCACTACATAAGATAGCAAGGCAGACAATTTCTTCCAAAAATCAATACAAATACTTCTTTGGTATATGTTTTCCATCCAGGGAAATAATTCCCTCTCCAACTGCCGCTTATCATTACCATAAAATTTGAGATCCTCATGTGAGACACGAATTGCGTGACATTCCCGACCTGGCGAGAAAAGCTTAAGTACAGCCGGCCAAATCAAAGCTAAGTTCTTATCTTTGAGAAACAAATATTATTAGAATCGATTTCTTCTTTGACTACACTTGACTGTAAGATCGAATAGAGGTATTACAGCGGATGCAGCCAATTTTGTTCAAAGGCCCCAAGAAGCTTACAGAAATCAGCTTTTTAGTACGAAAACACTCTTATCCAGGTCTCATTAACTCCCTACAATATTCCTCCTCGTACTTATCATCAAATTTTAGCACATGAGATGAGATTTTAGATTTACAGTCGACAGGACTCCTTTAATGTAGCATAAAGGAGTTTTAAAAATTCACCACAAGCAAAAAACAAAAACAAAAACAAAAACAATAAAACAAAACACGGCAATAATAAAATCTAGTTCTAGGATCTTAGAACTAATGTTATATGCTGAGTAAAACATGAAAAAATTTGAAACAGTTCTCTATGTCAATGCGAACGTATTCATTTTAAAATAAGATTACTTTAGTTGTAATGATATAAGCAAAGGAGTTGTACAGAAATCTACTGAATACATTACAAGTAAAAAATGTCTTTTTTGTGTCTCAAGCACCATACAGCAAACTAAATATTACGCATTGCAATCAATATTGATAAAATTTTAAAATTATACACTCAATCAAGTACTACTTTACATTCATGCTCTAGTGAAGGGAGAAAAATGGACACGGATATAATACAAAAGTTAAACTGAACAGAATCTTTCCTGTCCCAAAAAAAGCCGATGAAATCAAATCATAACTTTTATGAAAGATGTGGCAACATTTGCCCAAAAACTCAGACCAACAATTCCACATACGTAGTGTTTCGGTGTAACATGTTTCCTAATATTGAAACAATATCCTGCATTCCGCATATTAAGACCCCGGGGGGCTCAAAATGGGTCTGAAAAAGAGTGGTCGAACATGGTGTCTACACATCGTGTTTCTTTTTGCATAAAAGTTGAAGCCTCAAACAAATGCTTTTAGTCACCAAAAGTATCTTGACGCTCTTCTGTGTAACAGCATCTTAAAATTTAAAATAATTTACTTCACTCCAACCACTATGTCCTTTTGTTTTTTGCGATTTTCATTTAGTTTTCTTCTGCTCCAAACTAGTCTAAGGACAAGTTTTCAAGTTTCACTCTCCTCTTTAACAATGTCAATGGATCTTGCCTTGACAGAACTGAACTTTTGAGAATAAGACATATCACTCGGAGAACCTTGGGATTGAGAATCAAAACCAGAGTCCTTGCTAGCCACAGAGAGGGACTTTTCCGGCCAAAAACTCTCTAGCTCATCTCCACACCTTCCATGGTGCGGTTCTACACTGGCGAGCTCTGACAGGTCGGATGAGATAACAATAGACAGCCCTGGTCGTTCGATATTCTTATCCTTGGTGTAGTAGGCGGAGCTGGGTGGAAATAGATCCAAACGGTCTAAGGGATCTTCGCAGACCAGCTCATCATCTTCCCGCGCGATATGGGGCTCCGGCGACCCCAAGTTTCTGAATCGGAGAGACTGTGTGGAGCCGGTGAGTGAGGAATTGGTATCTATCTTGGTGAAGTCAGTCTTCGTTATACAAGGAGGTGAGACATTCACGGGTTTACGATCGACCGCCTCCTGGCCCGTTCTATCCGCGTTGGTGTGCGTGAGGTTACTCGCACTTTTCATTCTGGATACAATATCCAGGTAAGCCAGTTCAGGGTGAGAGGAATCTTCCTCTCTGGTGGGCGCCACATTCGGTGTTGGTATAAAAGCCTCTGGGTAAGATGACCGCAGTGCTGAGTTAGGGCTGAGAAACTGGGGCCTCTTAGGTCGGTGGGATATTAGGCTGCGGGGCCCTCGTGGCCTGATAGAACCTGGTGATGGTGGCTGCTTGTTCTGTCCAATGGACACTGATCCTAACACTTCCACAGCTGTAGAACACTCAGAGTGGAGGTGGTTATCATTAGCGCCTTCGGTTTCTTCCTTTCCTCTGCTGAAAATCTTCTTGGCCGAGATTCTATGAGGAAAAACGAATATGTTGCCTTTATCGACTGTGAAGACTTGGGCGTCCTCACTGGGTTGTTGAACAATAACTTTTGGAGTGGGTGGGTTGGACATGGAAGTACCCAAGCTACTTCCGCTACTACTTGACATTCGCCTTACAGAAGCATCCGGATTTTCCGCGTTCAGTATCGGATTAAATCTGTCTTCTGATATCGGGCAGTTTTGGTTCGGTTCTGGGGAACCAAGTTTTTTTCGACCGCGCCATTTGTCAGGCTCAACCTTCAAAAACCGACTTTCATCTTTGATATTTTTGTCATCATCTTTCTTCTTCTCTTGTTTGACTACAAGGCGAGAGTTTGGAGAAGACTCCGTCTCCCTGCTCATATCTTGACCCTGGCTATCAATATCAGTTTCTCGAACTTTCGGACGAACTTGCTTTTGGCTTCTGAGAACGGACTGCAGATCAGAGTCACTATCGCTTCCTGCTGAAGAATAGACATGAGTTTGCTGGTGAAGCTTAAGTAAGGAGTCACGTGACCTTAAGGTCTTAAGCTGTTTTCTACCTTCCCCTACTGCTCTGCCTCCACCAGAGCTTTGCGTTCTAAACAATAAATCTGAACTTTGTGGATGCTGTATCCTGATGTTTCTTTTAGGGGAAACTGTATCCTCATCCAATTTGTCTCTCAAACATTTAGATCCTCCAACAGCTTCTTCAAGGTCTGACCCTGGCGACTTGTCGGCCTCGCTCCCACTGTCAGGAATGCTGGAACTCATACAGGCCAAGCCCCCGTCCTCGCTAGCCTGGGAAAACATGGTCGTGACCTTGACCCGCCTCAAGGGAGAGGAAGACGCGTTAGAACTTTCAGACCCTGTGGTCACCAGCAAATTTCTGGATCGAGCGGGTTCAAAACTACTGAGAAGTTCGTCCTTGATGGAGGAGTCAGAACTGCCAGGAGCCTTCCCGTAGTCTATCAATAACATGGCCTTCACGCGTGATTTCAGATCGGTGGCGGAGATATCTGCATCTTCCTCAGACATTTCTTGGCTTAGACCAAAGGTTTCATCCTCTTTCAGCCGAGCTGTTTGGGCTTTGTCTTGCTGAACCTCGGACGTTTGTTCTGCGAGTCTCTGGTCTCCAGATGAAGCCTGAGTCTCTTGTACCTTGTCACCTACTAAAAAACCACAATTTAATAAATTAGCAAGTTTCGTAATCTGACTATTTTCCCCTACTTGTTTAATAAGATTTGACTCATTATGCAAAACATCTGTGGCTGCCTTTTTGTCTGGAACGCTTTTCATATTACTGTCCGAGGGGTCGTGTTCTGAGCCCTTTGAGTCTTTTTTACCATTCTCTAAATATTTACACATCTCTCCAGGTCCTCCTTTCGCTGACAAACTGGAATCATCTGGAAAAGTCTCGGCACGGTTTGTCTCCTCCTCATCTGACAGTCTAGCCAGATCTATTGTATTTTCTTTATTCGGCTGGAGCCGAGTCGATCTTTCAGAAGACTTGAGTTCCACCAGATCTGACCCGGATTCTGCCTTGTTATCGCGATAGTCTCCCATTTGTATGGTTGTTGTCGATATGTGCTTCTCTTCGGGGAAGAATACATTAGCCGGAGCTTTAGTTTTATTGGAAATCACCAGATTTGACCTTGTCGTGACCTTTGTGGAAGATACCTTAGTGGTAACAGTTCCGACATTATCCCATGTGCGCTCCAGTATCTTGGTATCTACAACTTGGTGTGACATTTCCGGTTTTGAGAAGGTTGAATGTGACAAGTCTTGCCGAGATGAGCTGGCCTTTTCTGTGTGTTCTGCTTTAGCCTTCACCATTGCGTCCTCCAACAAAGCTTGCGCGAATTTAAAAATCCCAGACTTATGGGAAAGGGCGCGATATTTTGGCTCGGAATCCAGGTCGGTCGTTGCTTGCCTTGAACGGCTAAATTCTAAGTTTGAGGTGGTTTGATGAAGCGTGTCAAGGCATTTTGGGTTATCTTTATCCGTAACAGACATACGTGCCGTCTCATCTGGCTCATCGGTATAAAAAGGATCGTCATATAATTCTGTGCTGTCATTCTCTGAACATCCATTCAATTTTTTTCGTTTGGTGTGAAACTCAGAGTTTTCCCTACACTTATCATTTGAATCCGAAGTCTTGATATCTTCGCTTTGAAGATTAGATGACAGCTGCGATGTGGCACTATTTTTTCGAATCTCAATATCTATTTCAGGATCTCTACTGAATAATGTATGGTTTCGTGGGTATGATTTGCCCTCCTCTAAAGTTTCTGATATAGATGATTGCACCGCAACTTTTTCTGACTCAGTGGTGGGCGTAGTCGCAACTTTGACGTTAGTTAGTTCAGATGAAGGCAGATGTGACTGTGGCGTAAGCCCGTGTGCCTTCACCATATCAGACGAAACAAATCTGTTCCTCACCTGCCACACCTTTAGTCTAAGGTCTCCACTTGCTTCACTGATACTGCACTCGCTTTGTGTGTCCTCCTCTGTAATCTGAGACAGCGGTGTGTGCAGTAAGTCTGGCCCACCAAGACTACAGGTATCCTTGACCAGGAGAGAGTTGGTCAATTCATCAAACTCATCGCCAGATTTCGATAGCACGAGCTCCAGATCTTCAGTGAGGCCTGAATCAAGGTCATCGTGAGAGATCGCATATGTCAGATCTTTATCACTGAAGGTCAAGATCTGTTCTCTGCTCTCTTCATCTGACGAATAATCCATTCCGACAACCCGTGGAAAAAACGAAGAACCCTCTTTACCTCTATCTGCGTCATTGTCCACATCTGAGACCAAATCGCTGCTGGGAAATGAAAAGTGTAGTTGAAGGGCGGGCGATGAAGGCCTAATTTTATTGGACAGTTTCTTACATCCCAGACCAGCAGCATCTTTCAAGACTGATAGGTCCGCATTTTGAAACACCTCAAGCATTGCGCTATCTTTAAGAGTATTAGTTGTTTTCTTTGTCTCATCTGATTTTATAGAAGAACTATCTCGATTAGGTGGTCCAATCTTTGTTTTTTCGTTTGCTGAACGTCCATGGTCTTTAAGTGGTTTTGCGCCTGATTTAATATCTGGAGAATTCCCTATACCGTCAAGATATGTTTCATTACTGGAAGACTCTATTTCACGATCCTCTTTGTCATTGTGGCTGACTTGGATATTTACTTTTGTACCACCATGTGATTCAACAGCATCTGCATTTTTCTGATCCTTGTCTTTTAATTCACAGTACAAAACTTTGTTAACCGGATCGCTGTGTGTCTTTATCCGAGGCTTCCGAGCTGAGGAAAAGTTGTGATTGATCAGCGTGATTTCCTTATCACACTCGTCCCCAGAACTGCCAACTGTATCATCAGGTAGTTCAAGATTGAAATGAGGGACTTTCTGATTTCCAAATGTGATACAGTCAAACTCGTTGCTTTTTCCTTCTCCAGCGTTCGATAGCTCCTGGGATTGAGATTCGTTTTGCTTCTTAATAAGAGCATGCACGACATGCCAATTATCCTTGGAGCCTCTTCTGTGTTGATGTTTAGGCAATTCATCATAAATATGCTCTCCCTCTTCTCCTAATTCTGACTTAGGCGTGTGGGTGTCCTTTTCATATCTTGCCCCGATGTGGCAATCTGTACTCACCCAACTCTCACTGAAGGCCTTTTGAAGCTCTTGTCTTCGAAGGCTAACCATGTCCATACTTTTATAATCTGATTTTACTGTACGTGAACGAGTATCGTTGATACAAGCAGAAGCGGAGGTTATTGAATCAGGAGAGGATGCAACACTGTCAAGAACTTTCCTCGACAGTGATGGGCTATAGCCACCGTAGTCTGATACTTGCAGAAGGTCGTCACTGTACAATTTGGACATTCCAGAGACGGTGAGAAACGTGCCCGTGGTATTGACATCTTCACTGTCACTGAGAGAAGTGGCTAGAGAGTCGTCACTGAGACCGTCAATAAGATCAAGTTCAGGTTCGCTATACGTGCTACTGCTGTTGCATCTCATGACTCTCGACTGATGCACCATCACCTCCATATCATCAACATCTTTAGACTCCTCCGAGCCAGCCAAGGACAAGTTGCTGTTGTTGTCACTATCAACTGCATCTTCATCACTTTCAGCGCCAGACAGGCATTCATCGTCCTTTAACGCTTTCTTATCCAATAATGAGAGATGCCGCCTTAACTTTAAGGTTTTACTATTAAATGCATCATGCTTAGACTCCAGTATCCCTATGTCTTCATCACTTAAGTCATCTAGAGCAGGGTGTAAACCTGACATGTCAGCCATATCTGTAGAAGTTTCTGTCGAGAGATGAGGAGACATCGAAAGCTTGCTGACGCTACTCATCGATTGTTTGTCTACAGAGCTAAAATTGCTTATATCTGTAAGAGAACTGAAAGTAGACGAGTCTAAGATAGACGAGGTGATTGAGCCCCGCACCATGTATTTACTAGACGACTTGATTCTCTCTGACATTATATTTTCCAACGTTTTGCTAGTTTCATGGGACAAGACTGAGTTTAAATTGCAATTTCCAGATGTGCCTGGATTCATCATATTAGTCTCTGCAGAAGCCTCAAGTATATTTGGAGACAAAGCTGCACTAGGTGAGCTAGACACAGATGGAAACCTGGCCTTGAGAAGCACATCTTGAGGTGAATGGGGCACTGTTAGAAATGCTGTACGTGCTGACTCCATAGGAGATATGACGATTTCTGGTGTGTTAAATCCTCTTGGAGATATCCCACAAGAGCTGGCTACAGAGTCGCGAGGAGATAAAAACTGAAGAGAGCTGAATGCAACATGCCCGTCTGTATCATATAGAAGAGCTGATCGTTGGGGTAGCTCCGGCTGCTTTTGTTTTTCTGCACAAGGGACGATAATTTTCGGGGACCTACTTTTATTGGCTGGATACTCTTCGTGAGGGAGTTTTAAAATGTTGTCGATTTCGTCTCCCAATGCAAACTTCTCCTTTTTTGCGATTTCAGATCTGCCATCTACACTAGACTTGGTTTCAACCTTCTTTACCGCAACACTTCGGGAGGATACCTGACTCATAGCATCATTCGTAAAACTTTGCATACTTTCAAAACTCAAAGGCATGCTGGAATTTTTTGTCTGCTGCTTTCGATATGACCCCAACGGCTCGCCTGCGTTCATAAAATCTACTTCAATATCAAGGCTGTTGAAAGAATTTTGATGCGAATTATTCTGATACTTTAAACGTGAAAGTTTTGAGTGTGTTCTAGCCCAATGCGCTCCATCACACACTGCGGGTGTTGAAAATCGCCTCTTTGCCTTGTTATTACTGCGAAACAAATAGCTAAATCCACTGGAGGTATTAGCATTCTCGATACTAAAGTCATATTGTGGCAGGTTTAAAACTGGCTGTGCATTTTCTTTACCCCCGCCATCATCTAAGACATCTTGCTCGTTTTCTAAAGTATCGCTGAATGCTATCCTTTTGACATCTTTCTCTCCATACATGCCTTCACAAGGCTTTAGGTAAGAGGTCAAATCTTGTTGCAACTCGTACATTTTCACTATTAAGTCTTTTGAGGCCACACTGGGATAGGACCTTTCAGAGTTGGCTTTGTTGCTATTTGCATCATTCTCACATTTGCTTGAACTTGAGCTCTGGTCCAAATGACTTCTGGAAAAGTTTAAAGCAGGCTGAAATGTTACCGTGTCTGAATCAGACGCATTACACGCTGTTGATTCTAGTCTGCCGTTGGTTGGTTGGAATAATGATGTGTTTTGCAAATTGGACAAGGGTGTTTGCAAGTGTCGGCTGTAGATGATAGGTTTTTTAATCAAAGGGTTACTGATTTGCTTCTCTGGAAAAGAGAGGTTTCGTGTTAATGTTTCATCAGTATCGAATTTGTTTAGTCTCACCTCGTTCTTTGGACTTTCAATGGAATTTAAAGCAGATTTTACATTAGTTTTGCCATGAGAGGACAAGTTGCTTGGGGAGTAGTCTACTCTGTTCTTTTTTGAGCTTTCTGGAGTTGGATTACGCGATGCGATTTGGGCAAGATGTTGGAGACTATCATGAAATGGAGAGAGACGCGTCGCGTCTGTCCAAGTTGAAGGGGCGTATCTTTCTGTAAGTCTTTTATCGACAGTATCCCTGATAACGTTCCGTGAAGGAAAGGACGTCGTACCAGTCTGGTGTTCTTTCGACGATGTCGAGACTAACTGGTTATGATTATGAATGCCTTGAGCTTGCTGTAAGCATATGTTAGGCTTGTGTCTCTGTTTTGTGTTAATTTGCAGCAGTTCAGCTTCAATAAGTTCTATTGTCTCGTCAATTACATTGAAGTTCAACGACATTTTGTTTCCACTCGATCCGCTACTTACATCATCATTTCTTTTCAAACAGTTGTGATTATTGCAGGTATCAAAACTCAACTCGGAAATACCATTTAGATCTTGTTTTATAGATACTGTAGGATTTTTCATAGCGTGGGCGCAAAAGTTCCGGGCGACATTGTCTACACTCGATGAATCACTTAAAGGTGTCCATGAATTCTGGTCGCCGATCCACTCAGTTTGGGATGACATCTCATAGCATGCTACACGAGTTTGGGTAAATTTGTCATAAACATGGACGTGTTTCTCAGGCAGATGTAGCTGGCGTGTGTGACCGCAATGGAGGCCCACATCCGCGCCATGCTCTCCGAACCCGCGGTGGAAGGTGTTTGAGTATGGTGGATCTCTACCACACTGGGTTCCCTGGTCTTTGGCCATGTAATAAAAGATCTGAGGTTTAGATGTGGTATGGGCAGAAAACTGCTGAGTATAGCTGTCGTTGAGCTGACCACACGATGTCTGTACAGCTCTACTGATCGTGTGAATGGCACTCTTACCGTTAAAGTTTTTTTCTTCCAGGTTGTGGAAGTCTCTTTTAGGACTCGATGAAAATAAAACATTGGGGTTAAAACCATTCCCCTTTAGCGATATTAGTGAAGACGAACTCGAGTTTCGCCTGAAAGGATTTGCACCAGGCATAATGTTTTTAGTGAAGCTGCTGATGGGTCTCTGGTGTAGAGTTAGTTTCACAGTTGCTGGGAACTCATCAATGTCTGTCTCAGATTGGTAGTCATTTGCAGCCGGCATAGACAGAAGTGATTTCGATCCTGATCTGCCGGTTGAGGTGAAGGCTGACCTAGCCGAGCCTGGGCTAGAATCGATGCTCCTTGGGGCAGCGAACAGTTTGAATTGTGACCTTGGTGATTGTTTTTCGTTAGGAAATACGTCGAGATAAGGATTGTTTATGTGAGAAAGACTATCTTGGAGAACTTGTCTCGAAAACATTTCATTTTGTTCGCTAGAAACATTATTGTCAGTTGGTTTGGGTTTGTAAGTGTTATTGTCAATACTTTGTGTTTCTAGAGAAGAGCATTGTGTAACTTTGTGACTCTGAATGTCATTTTTATTTCTCTTCGGGTGGCTTTCATTGTGTTCCGTCTTGGTTTGTACTTTAGATTTCGAATGATGATCGTTACGGCGACAACAACAGTGACAAATTTCAAAAGCATCATTGTTTTGATTCTCATCACAGGTGTCATGACTGCAGCTTTCCCGTGACATTATCTCCTTGTCCACCTTACAATCAGTTCTCTCGGATTTTACCTCATCTTTCCGTAGCTGGCGGTGCCTGTGTCTACTGGGGCGCCGCACTGGACTTTCCCTGCCCTTATTGGGACTGGGACTCAAAGTTCTTGGACTGGTGGGAGATGGTGATGGCGACACACTTCTAGAAAGACGTCTCTCCCTAGATTTGCTTTTCTTTCTGTGTGACGAAATGTCCATAGAATCTTCACTTGCTTGCACCTCATATGACTTTCTTCTTTGAGGACTCAGAGATTGGAAAAAATCTTTATTAGCCAAGAACTCGTTAATTATGACGGGTTTTTCCTCAGAGAAAGATGTTCTTCTGGATGATCCTCGACGCTTACTTAAATCAGAAGGTGAAATGCTTTCCTCTTCATCGTCTTGTTTCGACAGCTGTCCATTGAGTTCTTGAAGCCTCTGCTCAGAAATACGTTGGAGTCGTGCGACTGTGGGGACATCAAGCGAGAATCGTCTCGACTCGAGAGGTTCATCGTTCACACTGAGCTGGGGAACTAGGTGCTCGCTGCGTCGCCTGATTTGCAGAGCTTTGAGACTAGTAGGGGAGAGCATCTTTTGTTTGTGGCCGCGCTTGCCATGTTTCGATTTTCTCCCGCTCCGAGATATACCTGAGTTCTCCGAGCTGCATACTTCGTCGCCAGATTCTCTGGATGATCCCGTGCTCTCTGTGTCAAGGCTATCCTGCTGGTTGTCCAGTTGACCCACTTCTATGACGGTCACTGGCGACTGGGGGATGGGAGATAGAGAAGAGGAGGAGCACCGAGAAGGTGGAATATTTAGATGATTGCCCTCTTGAGGTATCATGGCCAACTCTTGACTTTGTCTATTGCCGTCAGAGTCTTGATCGACATCTTCCAGTATAATTGAAACCATTGCAGGCTCGATGGCTTTTAGTGAGGGATTTTTTTGGGTTGACAGTTCCGTTTCGTCGGATGTTGTACTGGGCGGGCTGTTGCTGCCTCTAGCGTTCTGTCTCAAAGTAGTCCCGCGACGAGTCCTATGCTTGGACTGTGGGTTTCCATCGATCCGTGAGCCGCGATTAAAGGCAAACTTTTGGTTTTGCATGATATCTGCCACTTCAAAACTTTCTCCTGAGGTTATTGACATCGATTGGTTTACCGGTTGAACTCGGCGTGGCGAAATTTCGTCCTCTTTTTCATGCTGCATGGCTTTATCTTTACAAGAATTTTTAGGCACATTCCTTTGATTGGTACTCTTCAACTCATCATGACAAATATGGTCATTATTTTTGTCATTGACAGTACTGACTTTGTCTTTACTTTTCATTTCCCCTGCTATCAACTCACCTTGAAGTGTTGAAGGCTTTGTGTCTGCTGTTTCCGCCTGTGATAGATTTTCGTCTTCCATATATTTCCTATCGAGATTTTCACCATTTTCACTGGGCTCATCTCTCACATCAGATTTCACGCATTTATTTTTCTTATTCTGCTTTTTATTTGAAATTTGATGGTTGTGAGACAAAATGGCTTTCTTTCCGTCCGTATGGGGTCTAGTTTTTCTCGTTGGTTGTCTGCCCAACTGCTGAAGTTGAGTCGGAATTTGCTCTTGTTGTTTACGGAAAGCTTTTGACTGCTGCCACTCAGGCATTTCTGGATTTGCATAGGCGTCGATCATTTCTGAGCAGCTGCTTAGTGAGTCGCTTTCCGATTGATTGCTGCCGCATCGCGACTGCTCCGAGTTGCTACTCTTTCCACTGTTCGACAAAGTGTCAGATATAAACATCTGGAGACGAGCCTCTTTGTCAAAAGGGTCCAGCCCTGACTTCCTGATTCGGAGCTCATCTTCTTCTGTAAGCGTCTCTAGGTGGAGAGGCAACGATTTCTGCCTATCATTGGCGAATTGTCTCATCTTCAGAGCTCTCGAGTTGAGCCCTCCACCTTGCGGGAGTTGATGCGCGGCTGCGGATTGGGCGGCGACGTAATCTCCGATTCTTTCATTGCGAGAACTCCGATCTCCACCCTTAGGCAGATAACTGGCTGCTTCGTCAAGAACTGAAGAAACCGAGCTGACGTGGCTGTCGTGTCTTTGAAGTATAGGTTGCGATCTGAAGCTAACTTTGTCACTGCTAACTAGTGCCTGAGGTCGATAGTTACTACCATATCCATCGTGTGATATGCTTTTACTCATGTACATGTTTCGGCCTGTGACATCCTTACTGTCAGCATTGGAAACTCCTCCGGCATCCATTGAGCCATTTCCAGCCCCAGAACTTGCATCGGATTGCGCTCTCGAGATTTTGTTGTACCAGTCTTTAAGAAAGCGTTCCGGAAGGAACCCCTCTGCTGCTCCAAATCCTAGACCCATGAGAACCCGCTCGGCATGGCTGGGGGTGAAAGGTTGCGAAAACACGTTATAAGCGCCTTCAGAAGTCGCGCCGTTTATTGCGCTGTCAACGCTTGGCACACGCTGCATTGGTTGGTTCACTGTCAGAAATGTGGCCAAGTTCGGGTGCTGCTCTGGTAATTTGCTTGGCGAGGCTGGAGATACTGAGCCGACCGGTGATGCCCGTAAAGACCCGTTCTCCATGCTAAACGAGGACATTGAGGAGATCAAGGAAGATTTGGAGTAAGAATCACTGTTCTGATGTCTAGAGTGGCTGTGCGCTTCATACCGATCTTTATGGAGATCTTTGCGTTTGTTAAACTGCTCTGACGCAGGAGTCCACTGATACCTTTTGGAGGACGGCGGCTCCTCCTCATCAGGAAGGATCAAATCTTTGCGTCGCTTCTTCTCAAACTTATCTCTCTTTATGGAGAGTACCGGGGAGGAAGTTGCTGACGCTGGCGCACTGCCTGACTCGCGCTGCAGCAGTCGGTGGTGTTTAAGACGCTGAAGCCTCTCTAGCAAAACTTCGTTCCCTGACAACACCTCTGGCGGAGCATAGTTATGCGGTTTTTTCAGCGCCGACTTGAGTATAGGGGGCTGCTCGCTTTGGCTTTGGTTCTGGCCGAGAGCACGGTGAAAAATTTTCTCCAGGTAAAGCTTATCGGCCAGATCGAGGTTGCCGCTCGAGCCCAGGAACTCCATGCTCTCAAGCAGCTTGCCTTTGATAGACTGGTGATCCCCGCTCCTTCCATAGGTGTCCTGAGAAGCACGGCGTGACTGGTCGCTAAGATCATCGTCACCGCCCGCTGCCCCCGCCCCCGCGCTAGACCGTGACGTAGACGTGCTAGTCGTGGAGCTTTGTCGCGATATCCGCTGCCGCCTTGAAGAAGAACTCCATGGCGTCGTCCCCACTCTGCTTGGGTGAACCCCAGCGCCGCCACCTCCAAACCACACGGGCCGGGCGCTGGAGCCAGCCCATCCTACGCCAGGGGTATAGCGCTGGTCCCAGTGTCTGAGAGAGCTGTTAAACGAGTCGGATGAGCTCCTGGAGAAACACAGAGATTCAACTTCCTCAAACGTCGAGGCAGACGAGGCGACGCTTTGGGGACTCCTGCGTGAGCCAGTCTTCCAGAAATCGTCGTCCCAGGAGAACAAGTGACTGTGCTGACGCTGAGGTCCTGGTCCTCCAGAGTTGTCCCAACCCAGGCGGAGGTTTTCGGCGGTGCGGAAGCGTTGCAAGCTGTGGACACAACACAAAACGTTTTCAATTCGAGCAAAGTTTCTTTCTATGTCAAGTTCCTCTAGCAATAATGTAAAAAAAAAATAATAAAACCACAGGTAACTTGTAAAGACAACTGTTTTAAAGAATGAAGGCAAAGATAAAAACAGATCACTATTAAACAACAGAAAATGATCATATATTGTAAAAAAAAACAACATTATACTTCTTAAGATGTTTGCGAATCTCTGTAATTTTAGCGACACGCAGCTCCTTACAAATTGCAATTTTACTTTTTTAAGTAAAATGAGCATAGGAAAGGAAAGATTCCATATACAATAAATCTACACACGATACGTAGCTATTCGAATTTCCTTGGTTTCATTAATACAGCTATCCATCTACCCCCACTCTCTGTTTATGTCATTTTTTTTTAGTCTTTCTGCATCTCATTTTTTTCTCCATCTGTCTTTCTCTTTCTTTTTTATCTCTCTCTCTCTCTCTCTCTCTATCTCTGTCTCTTTCCTTCCTCTGACG
This sequence comes from Elysia crispata, assembly GCA_033675545.1. Taxonomy (NCBI): domain Eukaryota; kingdom Metazoa; phylum Mollusca; class Gastropoda; family Plakobranchidae; genus Elysia; species Elysia crispata. The sequence continues at coordinate 633,855 of JAWDGP010006482.1, forward strand.
CTCTGACTCACTCTCTCTCTCCCTACCATTTATTCTGTCTTTTTTTTTTGTTTAGGAATAAACTTAAAAAACAAAACAAAGCTAATACATCTTATAAACAAAAAAAAAACAAAAAAAAAACAATCATGGTCACTTAGATTTGTAAACACTTTTCTTTATTTCTACCACAAGCCATTATTTTTATTTTTATTTGCAAGTGCCAATGTTGAGAACAGTGAGGTACAGTTAATTTTCTCCAAGAAAAGAATGCATAACTTGGAACTACAGAAAGTGTGCAATATAGTTAACAACTCACAATGTGACTCACTGTAGAATCAGTGGAAACAGACACACAGACGAGAGACAAAGGGAGATAGAGAGAGGGAGGATAATTAAAAAAAAAAAAAAAAAAAGAAGCAAAACCCTCTTGATAATAGGTAATGAGCATATAACTGTATAAAATGCTCTAGGAAAAAGTCCTAATTACTTCTGATTAGAAGACGAAGAATTAAAAGGAGAGGAAGAAGCAGAAAGATAGAGAGAGAGAGAGAGAGAGAGAGAGAGAGAGAGAGAGAGAGAGAGAGAGAGAGAGAGAGAGAGAGAGAGATAGAAAGTGAGAGAAAGACACCCATCCTGTCTGATTGCCTGTCTTTTTCTCTCTTTCTCGTTCACTTTCTCTCTCTGTATCTCTCTGCCTGTCTATCTGTCTGTCTGTCTGTCTGTCTGTCTCTCTCTCTCTGTCTGTCTCTGTCTCTCTCTCTCTCTCTTTCTGTCTTCGTCTCTTTTCCCCACCATCGACCTCTTCTTTCGTTATCTTTTCATTTCTTTCTCTCTTTTTTGTTCTTTCCATCACCAGAGTTATGAGTGAAGTAGGGAAGTTGTGCTACGTTCCTATAGTGAGTGTGATGACACTAGTCCGGATTAGCGACATTGATTTCCGTCTCATCCTACCCAGCTATCGATCTAACTTACTCGCCCACATTAAATAGCGATACGTTGGCGATTTGGAATAAAAAGATGGATGAAGATGTGCTCAAACAAATTCCTAAATAGCTGACTGGACTGATGACAAGAAATATACTGTGCTTGTTCATTCTATCGGCACTTAAAGCCTAAAGAAAAAGTTTATCCGGTATCGAAATCTAACGAAAAATTAATAGATAAAATATTACACAGACAAATAGAAGCCATACATACATTTATACACAAGTAGATGGACAATACATCGATATAAAAATAGATAGGTGGGTTTTCAGAAATTCAGATGAAAAGATAGACGGAAAGAGATATTGAGATATAAAGACAGAAAAATAAAGTTATACTGATAGTTACATCATAAGCTCTGAAGAAAGGAAAGAAAAAGTTTTTAACAAAGTTAAATCTGAAGAAGGAACTGGTACAGAGCGGCACTGAGACAAGGAAAATGCACCTAGAGAGAAACGAGACTGACATAACTAGAGATATGAAGAAAGAGAAAGAGAGCGCTAAAAGTAGATAATGGAAGGTTGATAGGAAGACAGACGGATAAAAAGAAAGAGAGAGATAAAGACAGGTAGAGAAAGCTTGCTGGAGAAAGAGAGAGAGACTAAGAAAGAGAGAGAGAGAGAGAGAGAGAGAGAGAGAGAGAGAGAGAGAGAGAGAGAGAGGGGGTGAGTGAGTGAGTGAGTAAAAGAAAAATACCCAAAGAGATGAAGAGAGAGAGAGAGGAAAGAGAAAGAGAGATAAAGAGAGAGATTGATAGATAGATAGATAGATAGTTATAGTAAGTGAGCAAATAGACAAATATTTCAAAAGAGAAAGACACAGAGAGAGTGAGAGAAAGAGAAATTGGAGGAAAAGTGAGATATCTAAAGAAACCAGTTAGTAAACAATATAAACTGCTAGTATCGAGTGACTGTAATCTCAGCTCTGCTCTCGGGTGGGTCTTGTTTCCATGACAACGCCACAACACAGCACCTAATCCATACTCCGTCGACAGAGAAGAAGAGAGACCTCACGTCATGAGCTAACAACGTCTCTGATTATAGAAACAAACGTCATGCCTTGATATCAAACTAGAGCTATGACAATAATTATATAAAAAAAACAAACCCCACAGAATTCAATAATTATATTTCATTTAAATATTTGTAAGTTTTGATTGCTGCTAGGAATAGAAACAACTGTTCGTCGCTGGGATCTAAATATTCCTTTCTTTTCTTTGAGCTGCTTGCTGCCTGGTATCAGTTTATTTCCTGTTCGATATTTTCCTGCTCAGTGCCACGTCCACCACACTGATTGTTGATATGGTTTGTAAGGAGGAAATCCTCGGATAACAGTTTATCATCGATTTTACTTGGACTGGCTTTGCTTTATTATTCTAATCATGTTTATTTTGTTTTTTTGTTTGGCGCTGTTGAAAATATTTTTGATGTATTTTAATACTAAACACTTTTGTTGACTCAATGCCTTGTTGTTTGATACGCACTCTCCACTAAACCGGGTCTATTGCACAATGAATAGATAATGGTAGATCTGAAATTTTCAGGAAACGTGGAACTCGTGGATCAACAAAGCGGGGTTTCAATTCATGCTCGGAGTCCTGCTAAGACTCACTTCAAGATCTCGACACACGAACACCGAAACACTAGTATCGCTGCTGGTGTGCTTCTCTTAGAACTGTTCACCACCTGGTAGCTTTACGCTTCACCTTGAGGTTAAGAGCTGATCGAGTCTTAAGTGAACAATCAATTAAATGCTTTACATAAACATAGGTTATACTAATGGAAACAAAAGACACAGCAAGAGAGAGAAAGAGAGTGAGGGAGAGGAAAAAAAGAGAGAGAGAGAGAGAGAGGGGTAGAGAGAGAGAGAGAGAGAGAGAGAGAGAGAGAGAGAGAGAGAGAGAGAGAGAGGGTGTGAGATAAATAGATAGATATCTAGAAAAAGAAAGAGTGAGAAAAATAGAATAAGAGAAATAGAGGGAAAGAGAGAAAATGAGAGAGAGAGAGAGAGAGAGAGAGAGAGAGAGAGAGAGAGAGAGAGAGAGAGAGAGAGAGACAAACAGACAGACAGAGAGACGGAGAGACAGAGGGAGGGGGACACACTGTCGACTAAGTAAGAACTATATTGTAGAGGAAGTGGTTTAACATAAAGCTTAGTCTTACGATTCATCGAAAAGACGCTGTAGATTTAAAAAAAAAAAGAACAGCATAACTTAACAACATTTTGAAACTGTTTGCTGAAATAATTATGTTTAGAACGTTCAACATTTTATTATTTTCAAAGAGGACAGAGTGCTCACCTTCAGATTAACTTTTTCCTTTTGATCTTCAATTCAAAACTCGGTGTTTGTATATGAGTTTAACATGTGTCATATCGTAACTATGATTGATCAATGAAGAGTTTGACATATACAACGGCGTATCATGCGATACATCATCATAATTGATGAATTGAAGAGATTTACACAAACAAGCTCAGTCCATCATTTACGGTGTATCATATCGTGACTATGACTGATGAATTGAAGAGTTTTACATGTACTTGCCCAGTCCACCGCGGTGCTGAGATTTGGCTATATTATACATAAATATATCTTCACTTGTCATTAGTAATTTTTTTGCTGTGCGAAACAAAAGCAATACCAAAGCTGTTTTGTCACGAAGAATAGTAAACAGCAGTTGAA
>JAWDGP010006482.1:640000-702500 GCA_033675545.1 Elysia crispata
AGAAGAAGAAGAAGAAGAAGAAAAAGAAGAAGAAGAAGAAGAAGAAGAAGAAGAAGAACAACAACAACAACAAAAAGAAGAACTCCTAATGTTATGTTTTAAGTATCAATTGAATACAAAATAGCTAAGGAAAAGTTTTAGACATAGGCAAAAGGTTTCAAACAATTAGCATGGCCAAAACTTCCTCTCAGCACTATAATACTATGACGAGATTTCTTTTGTGAACGCTACCCCCCCCCCCCCCATACACACATCATATCTTTTTTTACAAACACATACTCACACAAACAACTTTTCTTCATAAATTCCCTAGCGATGCTCTGATCATCTTTGCTGATTGGCCGATGTGTCATGTTTTCTCCTCAAGTATCCACACGAGATAAAGCTTCGAGAATTTGCTTTATCAGTTCAACCTATCCACAACAAAAACTAATGACGCAAGCCGCACTGTTCTCAACGCTTGATGTAAACAGCAAAAAGAACAGAAGGCAAGGACATGGTCTCAGTTCCTTTGGCAAAGCATTTTTACAAACTAGTTCTCATCAAAATCGTCTCTCAACGCTAAAAGTGGCTCAAATATGTCTGAAAATTTCAGGACCCTTGCATTCTTTCTCTAGACGGAAGTGATTTGTTGTGAGGCCAGAACATATTCTATCATGACAGATCAGGGACGATTAAGCTTGGTTTCTTTAGGTCTCATAGTGTTTAGAATCACTAGTGACATCGAACTTTTTCTCTCTCGTACTTTGGTAAAATTTCAAGGGACGTAGCAACGACAAAATAAAAAAGAAGTCGAGCTGTCTCGAAAATGTGTCAATAGACATATCCTATCCCAAAGTCGACATGACTAAACAACATGACTTTTCAAATACCGATGAAATCAAATGAAGTAGGATTTGAAAGTTTCACATACTGTACCAAGGGAAATATTTCTTTAGAGATGCTCAGCATCTGAAACTTTCTATGGTAAAATCAGATGCACAGTACATTTTAGGTAATTATTTCGAGGTTAAACCTGAGAATCTGAGTTGAATATTTCGTTTAAGATTACTGCTCAGAACTAAACCTTGGGTGTTACGAGTTCAACAAGCATCCGACATAGATCAAAGGGATTGTTTGTCTTTGTCGATAATCGCTACTCTTTTCAGCAAATCATTCAACATTAATGTTGATACCTTCTGTTATGGACGACGCCGGTTCAGAAATATGAATTATTCATGTCTCCCCCCGCCTCTCTCTCTCTCTCTCTCTCTCTTCTCTCTCTCTCTCTCTCTATATATATATATATATATATATATATATATATGGTATTTCTTTCTTTTTTTTTCCTTTCTCCCTTCTTGTATTATATTTCTCTTTGTTCTTTACCCCTCTTTTTCTACTTCACCCTTTCTGACATGGAATACACAGATAGACTATAAAAGGCCAGGGAGAAAGGTCTCTGCTCTCATTTCAGATTATGATATGGGTTTAAATATGCTCTAGATGCTGCAGAAAAGTTCTAAAATTAATGATTGCCTACGTTCAAGTAAAGAATACAATACAGCAGCAATAATACCATAGCCAGACCTCAAGTGTCTTCCGGTACTTATTAGTTCGAATTGCATCTTTTATCTTCCCCACTGACGATTTCGTTTTGTCTATCACTGAACACAACATCGTATGAAGCAGGTAAAGGAACAATCAATTTCTCTTCAAATATCAAAATTAGTTTAAAGATAAGTTCATTACAATGTCCAATATAAACTTTTCCCATGTCTTATTACCAAAAATTTCAAAGAGAAACAAAACAAATATGAAACGATACCACGCCAAACCGTTTTACCGTGTAACGAAATTGTAAAATTTATATCCCACAGTGCTTTCATAGATAAAGGAACAACTGGAATTCTTAAAATCGATTGCCAAATGAGAAATTTTACTTCAAGGATTTTTAATACTAACCAATCCGATATTTTAATATCGATTGCCAAATAAGAATTTACACTTCTACAGTTTTAAATTCAAGTCCAATCGATTTCATACTATGGAACGCCACACGATGAGGTCGACAAACCGTTATGAAAATTATGCAAGAGAATCGATACCTCTCAATGGTTTGCACAACTGGAATGAGAATTTGCTATCTTTCAATATGTAGGCGTAAAACTGAGCTCTTCAATAGAAGGGATTCGAACCGTCGATAAAAAATAATCGTGTATATATCGAGGCTGGGCATTATACCCACGGCTACCGCCTGGCCCAGGACTTCTGACACGAAATAAAAATCTATAAATAATTTGTCACAACCTGCCAAGAGACATTCTCAACGTTATAGATATTAAATAGTTTGGAGTGGACCCCTCCGGCATTTGGCATTAAGCCTTCTGTGGTTTATAGAATCTGGTTTTCTAGCTCGTATTAGCTTAACACCCGCCCCCCCCACCCCCCTCCCCCCCTTTTTTTTTTCCTCCCCCCCCCCCTGCCTCTTCTCTCTCTATTTCTCTCTGTCTCTCTCTCTGTTTCCGTCTTCTACAATTTAAAAAAAAATATTTTTTTTTCATCGTAAAATACGGTACCGTCTTACTCTCTCTCTCTCTCTCTCTCTCTCTCTCTCTCTCTCTCTCTCTCTCTCTCTCTCTCTCTCTCTCTCTCTCTGTCGTCTTCTGCAATTCATTAAAATATTTTTTCATCTCAGAATGATGTGATCTCTCTCTCTCTCTCTCTTTCTCTCTCTCTCTCTCCTCTCTCTCTCTCTCTCTCTCTTTCTCTCACTTTCTTGTTCCCTCTCTTCCTCACTCTCTCACCTCAAATCCCTGAGTCTACTAGTACCATTATATTTCATTTTTTGCTGTCTTGCGAAAATCCACCAATACTAATAACAAACGTTACCGCAGTAACTTTTCAGCGCGTGATGATATGCTGTCATGCATTACTTCCTTGTTAAGAATCCTGCGACTGAATAAATCAGCCAGCCAAAGGGATTGCTTGCCGTTGTTGCCTACCTCAACCACTCAACAACAGCAGCCGTCGCATCACGATGTAGGTTCTCAGCTGGGTGTGGCAAGATCTCTCTCTCTCTCTCTCTCTCTCTCTCTCTCTCTCTCTCTTTCTCTCTCGCTCTCTCTCGTTCACTCTCTCTCTCGTTCACTCTCTCTCATTCCCTCTCTCTCTTTCTCTCTCGCTCTCTCTAGTTCATTTTCGCTCTCTCGCTCTCTCGCTCACTCTCTTCTCTCTTTCCCTCTCTCTCTTTCTCTCTCGCTCTCTCTCGTTCACTCTCTCTCTCTCTCTCTCGCTCTCTCTCGTTCACTCTCTCTCTCTCGCTCTGTCGCTTTCGCTCTCTTTTTCTGTATGTGCATGTGTGTGTGTGTCTTACTATCACATTGTATCCATTGCCTCTGTGTCTTTCCTATATTTTCACATCTTTTTTCATTCTCCGTTTCTGCTCTGTTTCTATAATTCTCTTCTTTTTATTCTATTTCTACGAGGACAAAATGTCCGTAACCACACTGATTCTGTCTCTTTTGACTACTGATTCTGTCTTCTTTTGAATTCTATCTTTATCTTTTTTAATGGTTTTTTTCTTCCTCCGGTACGAATTATTTTTTTTTCATTCTTTCGATTCTCTTTTTTTAATGCATCTACCACTATCCTTTTTCCATTTCTTGACTGTTTCTATCTTGCTAAGTATATATCTATGTATTTGTATATATGTGTGATGCATTATTGTTTATATGTATGTATGTATGTATGTATGCATGTATGTATGAATGTTTGTTTGTTTGTTTGCATGTTTATGAGTATGTATGTATGTATGTATGTATGCATGTATGTATGTATGTATGAATGTTTGTTTGTTTGCATGTATATGAGTATGTATGTATGTATTTTTATGTGTGCTGGGCACGTTGTGAGGGTATATGTTTGGGATGTATGAATATATATGATTCTTTCTTTATCTTTCTACCATTCGAATTAGGTATCTGTCAGGTCTATGTATTTAAATATTAATCAATCTAATTAGTTGTCTATACATCTGTCTGTTCTATGCATCTTTTAATCAATCTATCAATCTTTCAAGGATTCAATCATTCATTCCATAAGTCTTTAAATCGACTGATCTAGCTATACATATCTAATTTTATTCTATCTATCGATCAATCAATCAATCTATCTATCTATCTATCTACCTATCCTTCGATCTTTCTATCTATCTATCAATCTATCTATCGATGAGCTCTGCCATTTATCTCAGCTTCATCTATGATTATGATTGACGATTCACCGACTCATCCATTCTTTTCATCATAGGATTAAGACTTATCCTTTAGATAAACAGAAAGATAGATGGGAGAATTCTGAAAGAATAACCGAAATTATAAAATGTTTCAAAGTTAGAGCGATAAAAAGAAAGTGATCATCTACACTGATGAAGAGAGTCACGACCTAATGGTAGTATTGCTATGACTGGGTCTAAAGTGTTGTGAGCCGCAGTCACCACTGATAAGGGTCCGACAGTACTAAACTACTACTCGGTTTTCGTCTCAAGGTCCTAGGTGAGTGACGCTAGTGCAAGTCTGGAGGAGGCATAGATAAAGAATAATAAAAAAGAGAAAGGAAAAGAGAGAAAGAGAGAAAGAGAAGCAGAGGTAAAGAGAGGAAAGGGGAGAGAAACAAGAGATATAGCTGAGACAAAGAGAGAGAGAGAGAGAGAGAGAGAGAGAGAGAGAGAGAGAGAGAGAGAGAGAGAGAGAGAGAGAGAGAGATAAAGATAGAGAGAGAAAAGGAGCGAAAGAAGAGAGAGAGAGAGAGAGAGAGAGAGAGAGAGAGAGGAAGAAGGAAAAGAACAGGGAGAGAGAGAGAAAGAGACAGAGAAGAAACTGATAGCAAAATAGACATATAGAAAAACATGTAGAAAGACAGGTAAATTAAAAAGATAAATAAGTGGATAAATAATAAATGGATCAAGAAAGAGAATGCAAGAGAAGAATGTGATGAACTTATATAAGACGCATTCCCGACCTGTTTGAGTTACTCTCAGAGACTGATAGAAAGGGGCGCTTTTGTGAGTCTATTAATAATAAATATAGCTTGCTGCTATAAGCTTTGCTATCGTTTCATAAGCCTGAGAAGTTAAACATCGGCCCGCTGAATTAAGCGTGAGCGTGGTTCTCAATATCTTATGAAGATGCTAAATGTTAGTGCAATTTTTTATAGAAAATATTCTTTGGGGAACCATACTAGGGTTTTGCTTATGATGCTCAGCATGATGCTGTGAATATAGTCTTTGTATCAATTGAGAGCTATGATAGTTTGAGAAGTAATGGTGTGATGTTGGGCAAAGGTAGAGAAATAGAGAGAGAGAGAGAGAGAGAGAGAGAGAGAGAGAGAGAGAGAGAGAGAGAGAGAGAGAGAGAGAGAGAGAGAGAGAGAGAGAGAGAGAGAGAGAAGTAGGGGGAGAGAGAGAAAGACAGAGAGAACAAAAAGAGAAAAAGACAAAAAGACCTAATTATATTGACTTAGAGAATGTGAGCGACAGAGAAAGAGAGACAAAGAGAGAACAAAAAAGAAAAAGAGAGGAAGGACAGGGATTAAATGGAACGGAAGTTAGAGGAATAGAAAGAAGATGGCAGATAGGTGGTGCATTGAAAAGAGGTGAGCACATGGAGGTGAGATTGGCAGACCTATCGATACACACAGAGAGATGCAGAGGCTTCAAGTAAGAGATAAACAAAATTGTTGGGTTTATATTGATGTATTGATTGCTCTCACAGCCTTGCAAAGATGGCAATAGCTTAGTACTAGAACAACAAAGAGAATCCTCACTATTTGGTTAGAGCTAAGAAAAGTCTGAGGCTCTCAATGTACTATGTATAACAAAGAGAGTGAGTCAAAAGTCAAGGATAATTAAAAGGTGCAAATATTACTAAACAAATAATAACTTAACTATCTAAATTGATGAATGATAAATGGAATGTTATGGAAAAGAATTTTTGCTGAAAAATGGTCAGAAAATCAAAACGGTCTTCTGCACAGCATACAGTTTGAGATTTATATGAATGTAAAAATGATCGCCATTTTTGTTCTGATATTGGTTTTGTTAGGCTCTGGGGATGTAAAAAAAGACCATAAAGTAAGGTGAATTAAGTAGCTTGGACTATACAAAAATACTTACATGCGAGCTCTTCCTCGTTTAGAAAGCATAATTTACAAAGCTTGACGGTTCGCAAATGATTCCACCACAGTCTGTTTTTGTGTTTCTGTTTGTTTCTTGTTGTTTTTTTTTTTTAATAATAAATTCTACTAAATATAGATATTCAGCGTCTTGTCAAGACCAGTGCGTTGATTCAGGGAAATTAGGAAATAACCCTTAATAAAAGCAAACGCCATTACATTACAAAGATTTAATAGCTTTCAATGCTAATGCTAACCTCGTTTAAAATAAGCATACATGCATTTCAACAAGAAAGTCATGTTGCTATCTTTTAAAAGTCACAATCCTAGCATCCTGTCAATTGAAAAAGTGAAAAAGTATATTTAACTTAACAAATCTGAATCCCTATTTTTCTAAAAGAATTTTTAGATAAAAGTTATTGATCACATAAAACTTTTATTGTTTGAGGGCGTGTCATTTTGTTTATCAAGTTAATTAGAAATGTGATTTAAACTACTGGAAGCCTGCGCGCTCTATTCTATATTATTTTGATTAATATCATTGAATACTTGATATAAATAACACAACATAAGAATATCACGCTTCCTCACCTAAACTAACCCCGCCTGGCAAGGTGCCTTAATGTCACCTTCTGACTGATAACGTTAGTTGAAGAACAAACACCACGAATGGTTCCATCAGATTTTTAAAACTTTAGCCAGTAATGCTTCTTCTGCAGATGTCCCAAAAACCTGACGGAGTCAATCCTACATGTCAGTGCTCGTTAATTTTTCTTTATTAAAAATATACAAAAAAAAATTATCTTTTTAAACTGACTTTATCCATAACAGTGAGACTATATACATCAACTGAGCTTGAGAATGGTTAATATATTACATACAATTACAAAAAACAGCAAGCAATTTTAAGATTTAGATTGGTTATTTTGATAACGTTGAAAGTGAAAAGGCAACAACGAAGCGGCGCGCACTACTTGAAAGAAAAACAAAATTGGAAAACGTTAGTACATGAAAAATAATAACAAAAAAACAAAAAAAAAAAAATAAAAAAACAATGCAGAACCTTAGAAGCAAAAGGTCATTAAACGATTCTCTCTGCCTATAAAACTGGTCGAGAAATTGTGTTATGTTTTGTGCATAGGAAACTTATTATGTTTATTTTTTCCCCTAATATTAAAGTAGATGGACGTTTTTGAACAGATAATCTGATATAAAATGTACCAACACTTATGTAAGTAGTAAATTTTATTTGGTGAGCCTAGTTAGAAAAGACTCATTTTTTATAAAAATGCACGATGTTTTTTTTTTTTTTATTTCACTACATTCTTTTTTCAAATTACTGTCACATAAATGGCTTGACCCCGTGTGATGCGGAGCGAAACTAAAATTATAATCAAATTGGTAAGAGTTCTGATGAAGCAGACCTCCGCACAGGAAATTTCACGATTTGAAGATCATATAATAGACAATATCAAAGAATAAAAATCTGTTTTTAGCAACTATGCGCATAAGTTATTTTGTCCTCTTCACCATGTGTGGGCTCATGTTGCGGTGAGCAAAATAAATTTAAAAAAAAATCCATGTTTAAAAAAAGCCAGTCTCTTCGTAGAGACCAAGTGGCTGATGTCGGGAAAGTGTAAAACACTAAATGAAAAAAAAATGTAAATGCTTTACAGCACCCTCAGTGACAGCATTCACAGAATCACGGCTTAACTGATTGTCCTCCTGACTTGATGGAATTAAAACAAGACATTCTTCACTGTGATCTACCAACACAGATTGATTCTCCCAGCCCGGCTTCACCAGGTAATCTTTTTGTACACCCGCCCCTCCATCCTCATAATTCACCCTCATCCACCCCCCCCCTCCCCTCCCACACCCACACTCTGGATGTGAGACAGCTCATCTGAGCAGACTATTGTTTTCTTTATTGACCACGGAAGGGTGCGAGGGGAGCTAACGCTGACATGCTGTAAATATGGCTTGTGTGACAACTCCTACAAACTTATAAAGGGAAGTAACTTTGGTGAAAGAAGATCTCAAAAATCAAATAATGTTCCATGCTCTCCAGTTAAAAAGAACTCTTGTGTACTCACTCTGCAGGGAAAAACAGATAGGTATACAAAACTATCAATAACAACCGAATACAGAGGATATCTGCGAAGAGCGCGAGTGATCTAAGCGTATAGAAAAGATATTGACCGAATAAGTTTATCTGTCTCTCTCTTTCTCTCTCACCAAGACTTCTCCCATTTATCGCTTCGGTCTTATCTGGATCTTGCTATCGTGTATTGTCACGGAGTTTGCTGTGACGGACTGATGGTGCTGGCCTGATGGGCAGCACTCACCAGGTAACGGGCTGAGAGAGCGGCTCGCTAGGAGCAAATCAGATCAATAGGATCTTCGACACACTCACACAGTCACTCACACTCACACACTTGTTCATAAGTTCAACTTCCTATAATTAGGATTTAGTTTGCCTGTTTATCTCGCTATTTCATTGTATTCTCTTCATGATTTTCTCTCGCTGCCTCTCTCTCTCTGTCTCTCTGCCTCTCTCTCTCTCTCTCTCTCTCTCTCTCTCTCTCTCTCTTCCTCTCTCACACACATTCTTTTATTTCAGTCTCTGACAATTTGAACGAGAGTCATGAATTCACTATCCTAACCTCTCCCACGCTCTACTTCCTTCATTTTTCTCTCCTTACTCTTCCATCTGTTTCTTTCATTATTATCTCTCTGTAACTCTCAGACTATATCCTCCTCTTTCCTTTTCTTTTGCGTGACTACCTTCCTTCATCCTCGACCTCTTTTTTACTCTTTTGTATATCCATTTATCCGTATTTCTCCTACTCACACTTACCTAGATCCACTGTAAAGGCGGCGCGTAGAACCTGGCAACATGGCGTCACTATACTAAGTAAATACCATAGGATGGAATGGACGTACAAGGCTGATAACTGCCTCAACTCTTCAAGGCTCTCGAGAACAATATTCTACGAATTGCGTAGTTTGAGAGTCCGGAGATGGGACAGAAATATCCTAAATATTGATAGCTAGGCTGTACACACACACAGAGAGAGAGAGAGAGAGAGAGAGAGAGAGAGAGAGAGAGAGAGAGAGAGAGAGAGAGAGAGAGAGAGAGAGAGAGAGAGGGTTTAAAAGGAGACAGGCACACCACTTTATAACTACGGGACTAAAAAAAGAAACACCACAATAAAGGCGAAACGTTTTTATGTTTAATCTATACTTGTGTTGTTTCTTTTTTTAGTCCCGTAGTTATAAAGTGGTGTGCCTGTCTCCTTTTAAACCTTGTTTCACACTATTTACAGACACACACGCGTCCTTTTTGGATCCTTTATAATTACCAAATTGTCCTCCAAGTGTGGTGTTTTTGCTTTTCTATTTAGAGAGAGAGAGAGAGAGAGAGAGAGAGAGAGAGAGAGAGAGAGAGAGAGAGAGAGAGAGAGAGAGAGGGGGGGGGAGGGTAAGCGGAATTCCTACACAGAGAGACATTTAATTTTAGTCATGGAGATTCAAGAAAAGGTGCAAAGAGAGTCAGACAGGATATGGCAGCGAAAAAGAAGTGAAGAGAAAGAGAGATATATGTATAGGCAGATGGACAAATAGAGAGAGAAAACAGGAAGAGAATTAAAGTGAAAGCCATAATACGTGTATAGAAATGTTAATACATATAAAATAAGTAAGAAATATCATTTTTTAGGAAGCAGCTACACCGTACGTTGAGGTTTGTATTAATATAAAAGATCGCTTCGTCTTAGGCTGGTTAGTGTTACAGTCACGATATGGTAGGACTCACTCATACGCTTTGGTTTTTTTTTTTTTTTTTTTTTTTTTTTTAAATATGTTCAGTTCATAATCAGATAGCGAAAGCAACAGAAACCAATGAAAACCTAGATCTGTAGTCCCAAACAAAGAAGTTGGAATCTCAGTTTCACTTTGGACGCGAAGATCTTAGATGGTTACACAGTTCAATTTTCTTCGTTCTCTTTATGCAAATGTCACATTCCTCAACTTTATGCTTGAGCAACACGAGTTTCTAGAAGCCTTTGACTACGTTAGGTGGATAAAGCTGAAATCTTTTATAACATAGTAGAAGATTATAGTTACATAAGAAGAGCTCAGAAGAATAATAGAGAAGCTTAGATGTCTATAGTGCGCCTGCAGTTAAAAATATAACACTGGGAATTTATGCCACAAAGTCAAGTAATTGGTGAATCTTAAAATATCTAATTAAAAAAAAAAAACACCCGAATATCAGGCGTGGTTGTCCCTTTCTTTCTGAAGAGAAATCTTACGTGTATTGAAATCAACAGAGATGTAGGCCAACCTACTATTTGAGACGGAGGTAAGCAAAGCAATTACACCTTAATATGGGCATTCTGTGAGGTCGCTTTGTGCCCCCTAATGAATAAAAAAAATATACCAAAAAAGCGAAAGGGATTTGTGTCTGTGTGCTTTTTGTTTGCGACCTTTTGAATAAAAAAAAATAAGCCAACTTAAGGTGATTTTTTTTCCACGATTTCTTCTGTGTGGGAGTTCGTGTAACTGAAAAATTAAAAATAAATATTCTCTCCCAATCTGAATCTGAATTTTATTTTACTACTTTCAGATTAATTGGAATGATTGCCGGCATTTTATTAATGGTGAGGATGGAGAGACTTGAAAAGAAGAGAGAAAGTGAGATATAGAGAGTCATAAAGAGACATAGAAAGGAAGAGAAAGAGAGGGAAAGAGAGAAACAGAGCGACAGAGAGAAAAAGATACAGAACGTTTATCTACGCTTCGCTTGATTGTTCGCACACTTGCTTGATTGATTGTAACGTGGATGGATTGTTTTGTTAACTGGAAAGTTAAGTGACCCTAAGCATGATTTATTCTTGATGATTAGTTAACAGATTTGTAGAATTGTATTTTGACAAGGCTTTCGCTGTTTTTTTTTTTTGTTTTATTAATAAACTGATTAATTTATTTCAAGAGCTATTCAATACAAGTTTTTACACTCTTTAGTGATTGATTGACGGATAACTTTTTCAATTGACTTTTCGATAAACCGAATAGTATATTGATTACCGGTTGTGGTAGTAGATTAAAATATTAACTAATTGACCAATGTGATTTCCAAATCGAGTCTGCCGTGACAGAGAACTGTACAGGCGTGGTGTGTAGAAGAATAAGGTAAGACCTGCTAGAGATGGACGATTGACGTCATTCGAACTCCCTCTTTATTCTGAATACTGGGACTCCTTGAATCCTTTTAGCAATGCCCTTTCCTCTAGTATCAAAGACAATAATTATATTTAGTGAAGAAATGAGTTTAATAAAATTGTGGGTTTTTTTAAACTTCCCTCTTTATACATTATAGACACTAGCTGAAATATCATTGTAGATAATTAAATCTAAAAATAGGCCAATAGAAAGGATTCAAACAAAATGGGAGCGTAGTTGGTAGAAAAGGGAGCAGGGATGTTTTGAAATGATAAATTTAGTGGTAACAACGTGAAACGAAACGAAAAAAAAAAATCAAACAAACAAAAAAACAAACAAACAAACAACAAAAAAAAAACAATCACAAGAAGGAAACAACAACAAAATATATATATATATATGTATATATATATATATATATATATATATATATATATGAAGAGATAAAAGATTAATTGATACAAAGGCTGATGTATTGATAGATTGTAAGATTCATTGATAGATCGAGAGATATATAGATTTACTGTTAAATTTTGTTTTCAGGGATAGGTAGTTGGATACCTAAACTCGAAAATAGAGAAACAGACAGATGTATATCCGGTACCAGGTAGATGGATAAAAAACTCAAAGATAGAATGGCAGATATATGTATACCTGGTATCAGCCAGACGGATGAAAAATTCAAAGATAGAAAGGCAGATACATGTATATCCGGAATCAGGTAGATGGATAAAGAACTCAAAATAGAATAGCAGATATATGTATATCTGGCATCAGGTAGATGGATAAAACACTCAAAGATAGAAAGGCAGATAGATGTATATCCGGTATCAGGTAGATGAATACAAAAACTCAAAGATAGGAAGGCCGCTAGATGTATATATTCTGGTATCAGGTAGATGGATAAAACACTCAAAGATAGAAAGGTAGATAGATGTATATCTAGTGTCAGGTAGTTAGATAAAACACTGAACGATAGAGAGGCCGATAGATGTATATCTGGTATCAGGTACATGGATAAAAAACTCAAAGAAAGAGAGGAAGAAAGATGTATATCCGGTACTAGGTAGATGAATAAAAAACTCAAAGATAGAGAAGCAGATAGATGTATATCCGGTATCAGGTAAATGGATAAAAAACTCAAAGATAGAGAGGCAGATAGACGTACATCTGGAATCAGGCAGATGGATAAAAAACTCAAAGAGAGAGAGAGAGAGAGGCAGACAGATGTATATCTGGTATCAGGTAGACTGATTAAAAAAAAAGCCTCAAAGATAGACAGGCAGGTAGATGTATATCTGATATCGGTTGTGTGCACTGACACAAGTGTGCGATTTTTTTAAGTGATAGAAAAACACACGCACACACATACAAAGCAAAAGCCATTCAGACAGAGCCTGTTGTTCGACCATGATTTCGCTCTTTCTCTCTATCTCATACACACTCACACACACACACACACACGCCCACAGACCTGTCTAGCAAAGACACCAATAATTATCTGTTTATGTGTTCGAGTGAATCCGCGTAAGGCCAAAAATCTGTTTGTTCATTTCACAATGTAACTGCTGTTAGACAAAGATCGACCGGTCGTTAACCCACTGCGTCAGACCAACCTGACAATTCTTTGTTTCAATACAAATTACGATGTTCGAGTTTTGTTTGTTTCATGTTTCAGACGATTTCGATGGAACCGTGAGCAACATAACGAAATTGATTGTGACTTTGTGTGCAATTTGAGCTGTCATGGTGGTGAAGTTGTTGCTCGAAAAGTAGGGTTATATATTATAGTAATATAGTAAATGAATTCCTTAACCATTAATATAATGAAATATTGAGGAGAAAATATTCGGATGTCAGTAGTTCAGGAATCGAAGTTGTTTACAGTAGACAGACACACCTAGTTCCATGCACATTTTCATTTCTGTCTTGTCTTGAAGATCAAGATAATATTGATGAAAAAAAAATCTTGATTTACGATCGATTATCCAATAAAACACAATCTTTCAAGGATATATATATATATATATATATATATATATATATATATATATATATTTATATCATATTATACTATATTTTTTATATAAAAACACTTATATACATATTTAAAGAGAGAGAAACAGAGACAGAGATAGATAGATATATAGTGAGAGAAAGAAAGAGAGAATGAGGAAGAGAGAGAGAGAGAGAGAGAGAGAGAGAGAGAGAGAGAGAGAGAGAGAGAGAGAGAGAGAGAGAGAGAGAGAGAGAGAGAGAGAGAGAGAGATAAAGAGAGAGAGAGAGAGAGAGACAGAGATAGAGAGAGATATAGAGAGAGAGAGAGAGAGAGAGAGAGAGAGAGAGAGAGAGAGAGAGAGAGAGAGAGAGAGAGAGAGAGAGAGAGAGAGAGAGAGATGCAGATGGAAGAAGCCTGAAAGAGTGATTTTTTAATTCAAAATCTGACAACAATGTAGGCCTACATCATTACATATCATATTGCATATGCGCAGTATCAAAACAAATTTCTTTCCATGATTGTATGGGTACTACTAACATTCTCACTGATTTCAACATGTGATTCTACTGGTTCGCGAATGGTAACTACGGTCGACATTTAATAAAGATACTACCCTAGGAAATGTGAACATTATACTCACTGGAAGTAAATGGCAACACATTATAATGTCCACTGAAATTATGATTAAATGACTGTGTATGTAAACCTCGAGATGAACTTTCTAAGAGTGACTTTGGCCTTTTTGTATTTTAATTATCGGTTTTAGTTTCGAGTATGAGTTTCTTCTTTCATTATATTCTCTGTTTGTTATGTCAATAGCCGTACGATTTGAATTAAGTCGAAGACATTGCGGAATAAAAACACAGAGAAAGAGAGAGAGAGAGAGAGAGAGAGAGAGAGAGAGAGAGAGAGAGAGAGAGAGAGAGAGAGAGAGAGAGAGAGAGAGAGAGAGAGAGAGAGAGGGTTAATACTTTAGTCCATGTTAGTGTGATTCCTACAATTTGACTCAAACCTATTTAGCTTAGTATTCGAACATTCTCACACACACACTCAAATCAAGTAATCGTTAGTTTTCATATGTGGAATATCATGAATTTCATTACTAAATGCGTATTTAAAAAAAAAATATTAGAATTTAAATATAGTACATGAAAATTTTTTTCTCAAAGCCGAAACTTTGAAAAGATCACATAAAGAAAACGTTTCAAATTACTAAGACAGGTAAAAATTGAAACTAAAAAAAAATTAAATAGAGGAAAAGAAGAAATTCAAATGTTCCCTTTATATCTAACATTTTGGAAACAAACATTTTTGTACAGAGTTTCTAACGCAGATAATACATGTATACAAGTTTATTCTTATTGATTGTATCAAATCTAGCCGCACTTCATTCATGTTAAATAACATGACATTGGCACGTAGACATTTCGAACGAAAAGTCAAAAGTGTATGGGAATGTCAAAACACGTACGAAGAAGATGTTGCGTAAAAGTACTTCTCAATTCCAATTTGGCTTTTAAAGGGAAAAGACAGGCTGATTTATATAAAATACAGTGATGGAGAAAGACAGTGAGAAGTGAGAGAAAGGAATAAAGAGAGAGAGAGAGAGAGAGAGAGAGAGAGAGAGAGAGAGAGAGAGAGAGAGAGAGAGAGAGAGAGACTTAGAAAGAGAGACTTTAAATACATAGAAACAGACGGAAAAGGAGAGAAGAGACACAAGCAGGAGAATAGGGATACGAAAGAGACTAACGAAGACAGAGTGAGATAGACAAAGACTGCAACACAAAAGTTGTTGAATGATAGGAGTTTTAAAAAATTAAGGTAGACATACAGACTCAGAAAGAAGTTGGCAAAGAGAAAGAGAGAGAGTGAGAAAGAGAGAGAGAGAGAGAGAGAGAGAGAGAGAGAGAGAGAGAGAGAGAGAGAGAGAGAGAGAGAGAGAGGGAGAGATGGAGAATGAAATTAAGATAAAGAGAGAGATTGAGAGAGAGAAACAGAGAGAGAGAGAGAGAGAGAGAGAGAGAGAGAGAGAGAGAGAGAGAGATTGAGAGAGAGGCAAGGAGGTGAAATGAGGGACTGGCAGGAACGACAAGTTTTGCAGAGCCAGGCACAGACACAAATAGAGACGGTCCGCACTTCACCTTTCATCGTTGCTGCTGTTGTCGCTGGCGTAACTCACACAGCTGCTGCTGCCGTCGCTAGAATTGTTGGCGATGAAGTTGAGAGTCTCATGCAGGGTAGATAGGTTCATAGCTGGATGTTGTGCAACAAAGTGCCTTCTATTGTTTAGTCTATGGATTCAGCTTAAGCCCTCCATCCATGCTACGACGGAGCGTTCATATTATATATAGAGACCATTAGGGTTCAGATGAAAAGATTCACTGATTGTTTATACTTTCCTTGCCGTAAAGAAGAATATTAGAAAAGTAAAAAAAAAATTCACAAGCTCGATACACATTTGAGAACTCAAAGAATGGGGGCACGCCTTCAAGTACAAAGAATAAATGTTCCTGGCCTCTTAACATGTGATCTCTTTCATAGCGTGGAAATGTATCTACCTAATATGAACATCCTTTGACTATTTTCAATCTAGATTAGAATTTATTTATATCTATATCTATCTATCTATCTATCTATCTATCTATCTATCTATCTATCTATCTATCTATCTATCTATCTATCTATATATATATACATTTAAGTCTCTGCATACGACACTTGTGTTTCAAGCGCAGGAGAAGCGACACCCTTGTCCTCGTCTTGAAACACTAGTATCGTATGCAGAGACTTTCAGGTAAGATCGTCTATAACTATGAAAAGCCCCCACAGTTAAGCACACTTATCAATTGTTCCAACTTATTTTCAAATTTATATATATATATATATATATATATATATATATATATATATATAAAGATACATATATATATAATTATATATGTATATTTTTTTTTCTTTTGAAAATCGAGATAGTATAGACACGAAGTGGCACGTAGTAAATATTGCACGGTCACAAAGAAAGAAAACACTCCCAGAAATAAAAATGGATTCTAAAACCTCGAACAACGACTAAACGTGTATATATGAAGCTGGCGGCACATCGAACAAAGAGCTGGAAGTTAATGCGATAATTTTGGCTCTTATTTCGTTTTATTTTTTCAATCCTCTGCGAGATGAACACATACACTATTTTACTGGTAACATATTCTTCTAGTAATGAATCACTCTCGCTAATAGCCTTTTGTGTCCATCTGCGGCCTTGCTTCCCTTCGGTAGACAAGAGAATTAACGAACTTGGCCTCAGAGAATTCCCTCACTAAACTGAAACTACGATCAAACAAGAAAATGTCTAGGCAATCAATTTTCATCCTTCCAGACATACGAGCGATTTACTGAGCAAATGGTTCACTCAGGGCATTATGGGAAATTTTGTAATTTTGTTTTTTATCGACGTAGATGTGAGTTGAAGGTGTATTTGCTTTTTAGAGAGAAATCAAGTCATCAAAATTCTTGAAACCAGAATGGTGTGGATATCTAGTTTGAAACCTTCGTCATAGCTCACACGTGGAAATATTGAGAGGTAGCTAAATATAAACGCCAATTTTGCACAATAAAAGCATTATTATCTTAATTTCTTTAACTTTATGAACAAAGTTAGCTCACTCTTGCTGTTGAAAGACTGTAAATGAAAAGTTGATTATCACCAGTAAAAATCTTTGCAAAGTGGAAGTAACATAATTTTCTTTTGCCTTTGCCGTGAGCTATGAGATGTGAATACAATTATTATATTAATATTATATTAATATATATTAGAGCTGATGGATATCCGAAACAGTGAATCGCGGTTCTAATGTTAATCTCGTTGTGTTTAGAACCAGCACTGACCTCCTCTTATTTATCCTATCACTAGAGATTCTGTTTCGCAGTAACTCTGAAACTTCTAAAGTCGCCTAAGTCCATCATCATGTCTTATATTAGAAAAGCAAGATGTGGCATCGAAAAAAAAGACTGATTATTTTTTTTACCGATGGCGTGTAAGTTTAAAGGTTAACTAGCTGGGCACAATAAAAGTTTATAGGATACTGAGAACCAAAAGCCGTCAGATGCCAGTGGTTCTAAAATCACGCACTAAACAGAGACCTGATTAAACCGATCTAAAACTCCGCTTCAACTCACTCTTAGTTATAATACTTTGTAAAAACTTTGAGTTCTACCCATTTGAATAATAATACCTCACACCATATAATAAGGCAAGATGCTTTACAGCATTAACACACCATTTATTTAGACCTAAAAATTTTTCAAACGTAATTCTTGCGTAGTTTCTGGAATTAATTATTTCTACCTAAATTCGAAGTTATTAGATTTCATAAAACCTGATTAATATAACTGATTATATACCTGATTTCTAAAAAAAAAAATGAGTTAAAAGTGCAATCAGAACTAGCAGATCCGCCAGCAAAGTCAGTTTGATTCATATTTAAAAGCTATCGTAACAAATCAAATCATACTTAAATTCTACCCTCCCCTGGACATCAAATCATTTGAAAATTGCCACTCACGGCATCCTGGAAGTTCTTCCAATGTCTGACACAGTTATCAGTGATACGAAGGGTATGAGCGTTTCCAAGCGACCCTTGAAACTATACTTTCAATGACAAGTGGACCAGCACTTTCTGGCCCTGCACAAGGCCTGCTTGTCGCATAAGCACTGTCGTAGGGACAGACAGGGAACGTGAGTGAGACAGTAAGAGGGGGACAAAGTTACATAAAAGAAAGAGAAAGCGAGTCAGAAGAAAACGTAGAGGTGTTGAGAAGATTTAGGTGTGGAAGAGATTAAGTTTAGTGTTTTTTTCTCTTATGTGGAGGTGGGTAGGTTGAGGAATTAATTAAGACTCAGAAATAGCTGCAGACGTTCATGCGTGGAGAACAACGAGGAAGATCCGGCTGGGAAAAGGGAGATAATTAACATAAAAAAGGAAGAGAGTAGCACATGCATTGGGTGTGTCTGTGTGCGTAATGGGATAGGGGGATAGTGAGGGAGGGGGGAAATGGGAGGAGGGATAGGTTAAATGTTGATAAGGAGACATCGACTTGAAAGCCTTCAAGCACCGCAAGATTAGAGACTGCACACTGCCGATATGTCAGCGTGCTGTAGTTCTACTCAACACGAGCACGCGCTTCGATCTCATTCTGATAATGTCATGCAACAATAATGAGTCCATTATTCTGGGAGTTGCACTCTTCCACAGTAGGCTCGGCTTCAAACTGAGTAAATGTCGCCATTGATTTTATTGATTTCTTGTTTAATGCTAACCCAGTCAACTTGAACGGTGGTGTTATATTTCATAGACGTTAAAGAACGCGTTTTTAGTTGAAAGGAAAAGTAAAGGAAATCAGGAGAAGATTAATTAGATTTACTTATCTAGAGAATCATATGCTAAAATAAGTAACTTTGTGGTAATAATAGTAGTAGTAGTAGTAGTAGTAGTAGTAGTAGTAGTAGTAGTAGTAGTAGTAGTAGTAGTAGTAGTAGTAGTAGTAGTAGTAGTGGTGATGGTAGTAGTAGTAGTAGTAGTAGTAGTAGTAGTAGTAGTAGTAGTAGTAGTAGTAGTAGTAGTAGTAGTAGTAGTAGTAGTAGTAGTAGTAGTAGTAGTAGTAGTAGTAGTAGTAGTAGTAATAGTTAGTGGTAGTAGTAGTAGTAGTAGTAGTAGTAGTAGTAGTAGTAGTAGTAGTAGTAGTAGTAGTAGTAGTAGTAGTAGTAGTAGTAGTAGTAGTAGTAGTAGTAGTAGTAGTAGTAGTAGTAGTAGTAGTAGTAGTAGTAGTAGTAGTAGTAGTAGTAGTAGTAGTAGTAATAGTTAGTGGTAGTAGTACTACTGACGTAATAGTAGGAGTAAGAGTAGGAGAAGGAGTAATTATTTTGATATAATAATAATAATAATAATAATAATAATAATAATAATAATAATAATAATAATAATAATAATAATAATAATAATAATAATAATAATAATAATAATAACAATTGAGTGACTAAACTCTATAATGGATTTTGAACTTTTCGTTCTCTTTTGTTATCACGGCTTTTATTAAGTCCAGGCTTAGCCTGGTATTATAGATAACGGTTGACTGGGTGCAAACTAAAAATCCTGTCTATTTCCGATCATTCAATCAATCAATCAAGCAACCAATCAATCAGGAAATCGATCTTTCTGATGGATTATACTGGTCCGATTTCCATCTTAACATTTAGCCCTCGCTGCAATTCTCTGACATAATAATAAGAGAGAAAAAAAAAATTAAAAAAAAATTATAAAAGCGGAAATAGGTTAAGCATAGCATCAAATAAAGACTTCGCCTGATCTATGTACAATTTTACTTGAGAGCTTCGTTCAAGTTGTATCAAGTCAATGCGAGGCATTCACTGACTAGGGCATCTCTTATATAAACATTGTAATAAAAGATGATAAGAAGCACACGTATGCAAAACCAACTAGTAGAATGTAAAACTGTAAATTAAAACAGAGCGGACAATATCATCAACATCAAGGTTTTGTCTAAAACGGTTTTGAGGTGACTCTCTTTCAAACCTTCATGAAAAAAATAGTTCACAGACTAGTTACACATCGACCGCCAAGATTGCGAAACAAAACATCAATAGATTCCTATTATAAAGAATCGGTTTCCGCCCGAAAAATTCTCATAGAATTATCTTTCAACGCAGCACATTTTGTGAAAAAGAAAAAAAAAAAACAACAGCTATTTTACGCTTTCATTTGGAAAGATTCACCAAACGTATCCATTTTGATTGTATTACCAAACACTCAACGTATCCTCTCTGTAAGAAGCGAAAGTCAGTAACTTACTACCTCCCATCTATAGGATGGGCGGCTGTTGTAGGTGGTATCCAAAGGGCAACACATCAAACAAATGGTGCCGCCAATGTCAATACTGTGTTCTCACTTCACTGCTAGATCTACTTGAATCGATTTCAAATAGAGCAGCAGCGCTTCCTCTGGATCAACGTCAACCTAGGTTTTAAGATTTTATCGATACATTTCCTCATTCTGTCAATATGAAAGATTGGTTTCTTGTTGTTCTCATTGATTTGAAATTGCTATTAGAGACTTCTCTTTGCTGGATACGTAACTATGTACGTATGTGTTGTTGATACCTTGGTTTTGCATGAAGCGAAAGATAAAAGAGAATGAAGAGAAAGAGAACAAACAAAGAGATGAAAGAAGATAGAGAAAGAGATAAGAGTATAAAGTTTCGAAAATCTTTACTAAATTAATTAATTTATCAATTGAATTTCTAAAGATCTAAGGATGATGAGCAAGAGCAGAAGAATTACTATCAATAAACTAATGTTTGTTGCACGATTACTGGCGATCGAAAACTACGTCATACTCTACGTTAAATCTGACAGTGTTCATTAGCTTTTCATCACTTCACTAATACCGGAAAAATCTTTAACCACCAATACAACAGCAATATATGCTTAACATAATTCGTTATCAGCAGAATTCATCTCTTATTATAATTTTTTTTTTTACTTTTTTAACGTTAGCAACGTTTCTAAACGCCATAGCAAATTTCTCAACGCCTAACTGGCTGTGCAGAGGGAAGAGAGTGAGACAGTGGAGAGGCATTTGAAGCCCAACTTACTATTAATTTCATGATAGACATGCGGCAGAAGAAATTACCTTTTAACTACGTCGTGTTACGTAAAGAGAGTTGAAAAATATAGTGGGAAGACACAGCACTCTTAAGACTGGTTGTTAAGTAAACGTCGACCGTCTTGAATGTTATAGAACAGCATTAGATAAAAAAGAAACACTTGACACATTCAACACAAAATAATATCTTGCAAATTATAGATTTGTTAAATTTGATTGAAAACCTTTTCTGTTTTTTTTTTTAATATTTTATCTTAATTTCTTGTCCTTTCTCTTGTTCTTTTTTTTTTTTTTTTTAATAACGATTTCACTGAATTGTTCTCTCAGTCTGTCACTCTAGATTCTCTTTTAGCAAACCCTCAACCGCTCTGTCTCGCTCTCTCTCTCTCTCTCTCTCTCTGTCTGTATCTCTCTCTCTCTCTCTCTCTCTCTCTCTATCTCTCTCTCTTTGTGTCTCTCTCTCTTCCACAACTTCTTACTCAGCCTACCTCTTTGATACTATTTATAATTTTACTGCCCTCTTTTTGTATATTTCCATTCATATCCCTCTTTATCTATAAGTTTGTAGATCTTTCATTATTTTTGCCTTTCGATTTTCCCCTCTCTCTCTCTCTCTCTCTCTCTCTCTCTCTCTCTCTCTCTCTCTCTCTCTCTCTCTCTCTCTCTCTCTCTCATTATCTTCATGAAGCTTTTTAGCTCTTAATCCTTTTCTTTTTTTTTTTTTTTTTTGTTCTGCTAGTCTTTCCATTTTTGTTTCTTCATTTAAATATAATCTGTCAAGAATTTTCCTGTTCTGCTCAATAGAAAAGATTCGGTGAAGTTATGGAACCAGCAGTATAATTATTTCTCTATAGAACTCGCTCAAAAGAAGGCAGATCCAAAGTCCCATTCCAACTGATATTCTCACCAACATCTCAGCTCCTTGTTGAAATGTCATAAACTAAATCGATGTGACATTTGCGTTATTGTCAATATCTAAGGATTCTAAGACACAAAGCATGAGTTACCTTGGATACCAGGGATATAATAGATTTTATTTCACATTTCCCCTGTTTGTTTTCGATCAGTTATCATCACCGGGTTTTTATTGATCATCAAAAACCTTTTGACGAACAAACGTATAGCCTTTGTTATGACTAGTTTAAAAAGACATCATATTTTTCTTCGACAAAAATTACACCGTATTAACGATTTACAAGTTTTTTGATTATCCCATTCAAGCGCATATTTTTCGCAACCCACCACAGATGAAGACTTGTAATACTAGATTAAAATAGAAGATCTAGAGAGGAAATTCAACCTCTGAGGCCTTACTTCTCGTTTAGTTTCTGATGAGTTGGATCGCAGAAAGATAACACTCTTGTTCTGTCTCACGCAAACTAGCTTCATCTTTTTCCAACCATTTTTTAAATGATTTATACTGAGATCACAACACGATGTTCCCTTGCTTATAATTAAAAATAATTGCAAAAAATAAATATTATTGAACTTTATAAAATCAATAAGATTATTTCAATATGAAAGATGACGACTACAGGATTATTCAACTGATTAAAAATTATCCAGTTTTTTTTTAATTAATTTTTTTTCTATGTTGCTGTTAAACTTTGAAATAACGAGGAAGATTATAATCTGCTATTTTAAACCCTCAGGTCTCTGGTCTTTAAGTACCATTGTTTGTGCTAACTTTATAAATTCTTAAAGTTTCTCCTTATCTGTTCCAGATTCGTATAATTGGCAAAAAAATATGACTTATAGATTGATCTGAATTTTTGACAGGGTTGTGGCTATCGTGCGTAGCAAATTCAGAGAAACTTCATGCGCCGTAAATTTTACTTCGCAAACTGTCAACACACTAGAAAAATGCTTTGAGGTCATTAATTAGTAGTAATAGTAATGGTAGTGGTAGTAGTAGTAGTAGTAGTAGTAGTAGTAGTAGTAGTAGTAGTAGTAGTAGTAGTAGTAGTAGTAGTAGTAGTAGTAGTAGTAGTAGTAGTAGTAGATTTTAATTTAGATCTAGAGGAGGGAAATAAGAATTATTAAAGCTAGAGTTTCAGGTAGTGCTCAACAGTGGTTAGGGTAAGGCTTTTAAGTGAAAATGACCGAAAAATGCTTGAATTTGTGGGATTAGAACCATCGACTTATACATTGTTCGGCACCCATCGCCTTGCTACTCGAAGAGAATATAGCTTATACCAATACGCTTATACACTCCCTAAAGAGAGAGGTTCATGGCGAAGGTATTTACTAAGCCTCCCTGAGTGACTTGCAATCTTGATTGGGAAGATCCAAACCGCACCAAAGACAACCATTGAATCCTAATAGTATTAATAGTAGAAGTAGTAGTAGCAGTAGTAGTTGTTCTTGTTGTTCTTGTTGTTGTAGTAGTAGTAGTAGTAGTAGTAGTAGTAGTAGTAGTAGTAGTAGTAGTAGTAGTAGTAGCAGTAGTAGCAGTAGTAGCAGTATTAGTAGTAGTAGTAGTAGTAGTAGTGGTAGTAGTAGTAGTAGCAGTAGCAGTAGCAGTAGCAGTAGCAGTAGCAGTAGCAGTAGCAGTAGCAGTAGCAGTAGTAGTAGTAGTAGTAGTAGTAGTAGTAGTAGTAGTAGTAGTAGTAGTAGTAGTAGTAGTAGTAGTAGTAGTAGTAGTAGTAGTTAAAGACAGCAGTTTACAATTGTCTCTCACAGATTCGTGTAGGGGAAAGCGGTTGACCTGTTGAAGTATTGCAACCTCATAAATTGTGTCCATACATAATGTCTTTTTTATGTAAACATTACACAGCAATGTACTGGAATCATAACACACTTTCGATTAATTTCCGACGATCATAAGGAATTAAGGAGGCAAAAATAGTTTCTTTATTTCATTGCTCATTTCATTATGTCCAATAAAAACTTCAAACATATTTTCAAATCCACCTAAAATGCTCTAAGCGCATGAATTTGAGCTTATCAAAAAAAAAAAAAAAAAAAAAAAAAAAAAAGTCAAAAAAACCCCCAAAATGCTGGCTGTGGGAAATGATTCACGCGCCTCCTTCACGTGCGTGCTTGGCATTGGCTGGTCCTACACGAAGCGTGACGCGAGAAGTATGAGTAGCTCTCTGGTGTACAGTAGTGAAGAAAGAGAGAGAGAGAGAGAGAGAGAGAGAGAGAGAGAGAGAGAGAGAGAGAGAGAGAGAGAGAGAGAGAGAGAGAGAGAGAGAGAGAGAGAGAGAGAGAGAGAGAGAGAGAGAGAGAGAGAGAGAGAGAGGGAGATAGATAGAGAGAGCGAGCGAGAAAAATAGATAGAGAGAGAGATAGATAAACAGAGAGAGAGAGAGAGAGTGAGAAAGATAAAGAGAGAGAGAGCGAGAGAGATAGATAGATAGAGAGAGAGAGCGAGAAAGATAGAGAGAGAGATAGATAGAGAGAAAGCGAGAGAGATAGATAGATAGAGAGAGAGAGCGAGAAAGATTGATAGAGAGAGACAGAAAATTAGCATACTGAGCATAACATTTATTATGCTTATTTCTACCTCAGAACTATGGTTTAACAGTGCAATCTGTCTCTTGCTATCTAACCAGCGCACTTGCATGATACGAAAAAAGAAAACAAAAGACCTGTTTAAAGAAAAACAATTTAAGGTTTAAAAAAAACTAGATAAACTGCAATGCCTAAAAGATGGCGCATGATAGTCAGCGCACAGTGCAATAGATCGATCTATAGAACCCGAGTCCAATCTACGGACTCTCTAACAATCATTGACTATCAGCTCACCAAGCGGATTGGGGCTCAGAACAAGAAGGGCGTGGCACAATCGGGAAAACTGCAGAGGTAAGCGTTAAAGAATAATTCAGTCAATAACAACAGCAAAGAAGATCGACTTAGAATTATCCGGATATCATTAACAGGAAAAAAAGGCAATGCAAACAATAGAAAAACTGTATATTAATGTTTTTATTTGGCTGTCAAGTCTCTCTCATAGTCCAGCAAGAAAAAGTTATGGTACCAAAACAGAGAGACAGAGTTATCTTAGAAGATTGGACCAATCTTTTCTTAAAAAAAAAAAAAAACAACAACAACTGATAAAGGGTCACACACTTAAATTATTCTGGAGGTGAGGTGGTTGCAATAATTATAGTGCAAGTCAGACGGTCACTGAATCCTTTGAGTGTTTTTGAAATAACTGAATAGTTAAACAATTAATTCACACAACCCATCCGTTTTTGTGGCGTATTTGTCATTTGTCATTACTTACAAGCCCAGTACAAAGTTTCCTTTCGTATCACAGAAATTTCAGTGTCTTACCCACCCATCAATGGCGAACTCACTCCAATCTAGGAGAAAAGAAATCCCAACACAAAATCTAACGGATCATGCGATCTTAATAGCTTCACCACTTTGCGTGTTTTGAAATCAAGAGACTGTTTAGAGTAACCATGCTGTTGTGTTCAATTTCTACATAAATAATTTTAAAAACATTAATCAAGCGATTGGAAAAATGCGATCCTTGTGTGGTACAAGTTCAACCTTTACATCACAAATATTTTTTGACCAAAAAAAAGTTCTTCCATGCTAACATTGTGTGCATATATAATGAAGTTGGTACAGACAAACATTCGTTATGTCTATCACGACATTAGTGTTTATCTTCGAAGATAAAAAGCACAAAAAAAAAAAAAACAAACAGAGACGCTTGTGAGGAAAAACCTAGAAACATATCAGAGCAACAATTTCGTTGAAACTTATTCTTAATGACACGGAACGTCAAAGAAGAATATCTTAAATATGTCTGCGACAAAGCATGCTAATGTATTCAGTGCGTTGTATATGCATCTTTAAAAAATATTCATATTTTTATTTACAAAATAACGTTGTTTATCAAAACGCATTTCAAGCATTGTTAAATTTAATAACACATATGGGGTCAACCATATCTGACCTAATGAATATAGAATCAGTTATAGCTTTTATTAAGTATCTGAGATATTTGCAGTTCTGGATAATTTTTACTCGGAAGTTGTTTTTTTCCGACATCATTAAATTTTTACTTTAGTTATTACTCACCTTACTTTAACTATGTAAATATTACAGCTTACATGAGTTTGTCAAACGTAGTTTATTTGAATGTTTACTGTATTATTACAACCTAAATGTTTTCAAAGGCAAAAAAGAAAAAAAATAGACTGTGAGATTTTTTTTTCTCTCTGTTTATACGATCTCACGAATCATTACGGCTTTCTAAAATTATCCGCAGTTATGAAAAAACAAATCTGTCAAATATGAAATAGAACTCCTATCATATACTTAGATGTTTTCAGTGAAATAAGGATCAAAGTTGCTTTATCTGTCCATATTGAACACACGGGATCCCATGACATCGAAATAAATCGCTTTTGTCATCCAATGTGAATGGACAGGCTACTTTTTTAAAGCAAAGTCTAATCTTAGTATTCCAGTGAGTGCCAGTTTTTATGGCGTTAAACTGAAAACATTTCCATTTATAATTATCTTGCCCTCTCAATTAAGTATTTTAGATGTATAAGACTGCTTTGAAAAGATAAAAGCAAACTTTTGCACCTGCTTTTTTTTTCTTTTGCTCTTTTTTATGATTAAGCGAAAGAAAACAAAATAATCATGACTCATAGTTTTTGAGCTTATGAATGAAAAAAGGCATTAGAAACAGGAATCCTTCTAGGTACAATGTATCAACCATTTTTCAGTCTTCTCAATTGACTATGCCATAAACAGTAAATACAAGGCTAGATCAGAATAAATAAAAACTGTATCGTGACAAATGTCTAAACCAATCTTCCCTATTGTTTTAGCAATGGGAGTTCTAGAATTACATGAAGAGACAAAAGGGAACGGAGAAATAAGAAAACAAAAACTTAACAAAAGGACTAAGTACTCATCTACATTATTGTAGTACTCACCTATTGTCTCTCTTGTGTAGGCAGGTCTAGCCACCAGATGCTCTTTGAGTCGAGGACAGAAAATAATAAATAATTATTTCTGGTCTGCCAGGAGCTGAGACAGCTGAAGCCAAAATGAACGAAGTAAACGAAACAGCCCTGAAAGAGTCAGGTTCCCATTTGGCAATGTGTGTATGTGTAGCTTTGTTGTTCACGGAGCCGAGCGAGTCACACCCACAATGCTGAAATCTTTTCCACATACGGGAAAAATCATTTGTCACCTTCACGTCAGAAGAGTCATCAAATAAATAACAACCGTAAAAAAAAATTAGATATAATTAAATATCCAGATTTTACTAGATGTTAGAACAAAAACCATAAGTGCTGATATGAAAAGGAATATAATTATTATGATCTTTAGGATAGCTTAACTCTGGATAACACTTGTCAATCCAGAGAATGAGATGAAACACAATTATCAGTTTGCGGGTGTTTTCTGTCAGTACAGATCATAAACCAAATTATTCTCGGTAGTTCTCGTGTAATTATCTTAGAAGAAGTCTGCTTCTTTCCTCATGTGCTGGAAGCAACTAGACACAAGAGAGATCAATTCAAACTTATTAAATGTCTACACTAAGAAAGTGTTACTTTTCGCAGTACAATTCACTTAGTGAAGGCCGTTTTGATCTCAATAATTTTGTTTCAGAAATTAAATCTAAATTCCGCGTCTCGAATTTTATTATCATATGCAATCTTTGTGCTTTTTATAGTACGTAGAAAATATCTCTTTTTGTAAAACTAGCACCTAAAGTACTTAACAAATTTATCTTGGATTTTTTATCTAGAATTTGAGGAAACAAAAGCAACAAAAAAATGACTTTTTCGAATAGCTAATTCAAACGGACTGGGATGTCCTCTTGTTACGAATTCAAGGCTTGCATTCATAGAGCTATTTCCGTTTCTCAACCGTCACTATAGTAACAGCAGAAGCTACTATTACCAAATTCCAACATTCTCAATTTGCCAGTTAGTATGGAGATGAGATTCAAAGGACGGTGTCGATGGTCAACGTGAAGATTCAGGAAACTGGTTGTCTGAAAATTGCTCAGTCCTAGCCTGGTCCGCGCTGCGGGTCGAATACAGTAGCTGAACTGATTCCTTATGATTGTGCAGGCTATTCACGAAATCTGCTTGCAATGAATAATAGATTGGCTATCCAACTATCCAATGGAGCAAAGTTTTGACTCTTCTCTTGTCTCGGAACTAACGCTTAAAATGTTACTCACTTCCAAGGATGAGAGCAGTGACTTACAAAAATATTATTTTTGTGTTAAGCACAATTTAGCAGATCAAAGTTTGCAGAGACGTTTACTGCTATAGCTTTTCAAACATACCTTAAGTCATTTGCTTTACTGGTCTCAGGAATGAAAAACACAGAACTATTGTTTGCCTTTGCTTACTGGAATGCAGGTCAGAAACTCAAGCACTGATTTAAGTCTCCTGACTAAAGAATGCATCCCTGCCTGGCCTCAATATTCTGGTTGTGTGACTTCATTATACCAGTGGATCGATGGAGGTCTAGCATAAGGGACTTACGATTGGTCGTGATTACAAATTACCGGCTTGGAAATCCTCGTCGGTTTACGTGTCGCGATATTATCTCCAGTACGTAAGGTGGTCACTTCATCTTTACCAGCTGCAAGTTCTTAGTTACTCTGCATCTTTACGACTTCAGTCTAACCTAGACTACAGTAAAATGTGGAATTTTGACTTTCACGTCAAGTTTCTAAGTATATCTTAGCTGGTTTTGCTCCCAACAATAGGGTCTACAACAAATTTTTAATAATTTGAAAATGTGGAGCAAATGATAATATGATAAGTTTCTTGAAACCCCTACTTCGAAGTCATTTGAAATTGAAATAAAAGTCTAAAGATTTGTAAATTAAAACAAGTCACTTTACTTCAAACTCATTCGGTTTAGCTTCTCGGTAGCTAATAACCATCTCTTAGTTTCTCTTTCCCTCTTGCCGTTCCATACTAATTATTCTGTAGGTGGGAATGGTTGATCATACTACGATTAGAAAGAGTGGCTGTCAATAAGATACCCTTCAGAGATAGATTGAAGTCCAAAGTAACACCCGAGTTACAATTAGAACTGGCAACTCATGCTACTTCGCCTTGTTAGAGAAATCCAAGGATTTAGACTGAAGCTAGAGAGGGTGGGGCTCCGTACGAGATGTCCTAGCGTGCTACATAAGGACAAGGACCTACCCAGGATGTACAGGACCGGCTATCAGATCGATATGTTACACCTCGTTAAATATTTCGCTACAGATGTACAGAATTATATAAGTACTGCTGCATTGATAAACATTTTCCCAGAATTATGCTAAAACGAGACGGGATCTTGTGAGAAAACTAAGGTCTCTGATTCTCCTCTGTGCACCTGTCATTTGGTTCACATTATGAATATGTCAAGGCAGATGCTGCTGCGGCTGACCCTGATGATGATGATGATGATGATGATAACTGAGCCGTTAGTTATAATAACGATGATAAAGAATTTGTTAGTCATAATGATGGTCATGAGAGTGATGGTGATTTTAATCATGATTATAATGATGAAAACAATTGATAATAGTAATGATGACATCGACAACGATGATGATGATGAGGATGATGGTGATGATAATAATGGTGTTGGTAGTTATAAATTAAAATAATGAAAATATGAAGAGACAAAGTATGTGTGTGAGAGAGAGAAGACTGATAGACAGGCAGACAGACAGAGACAAAGAGAAAAGGTTATAGTGAGTTGTATCTGTGTATCATCTTTCAAGCCATTTATATTCTGGTAATATCAAAAAGAACGTAACATCAGAATGTATCCCAGTTAAAGAAATGTATGAAGCAGGTTTTTCGCTATAGATTTAAACCATGGTACAACTAATAACCACCCACAGGCACCCGAACTAAGTAGATCTTATCAGTCTCTGACCTTAATCTGGTAGGGCTCACACTCCTGGGCCGGCTGATGATGGGGGCGGGGGCGGGTAGAGGGGCGGGCTGGGCGGGACTGGAAGAACGCCTTGTTTCGTTGGCCACCCTAACTAATTTCTGAAGGAGCTCTTCATCTGAGGAGGAAGGTGGCATTGATGATGATAAAATTTGTATCGTAACGCCAAAACCACGCCCTTCGACAAGGTCCGCCCATGACGCGGTAGTATCTTATTCTTCTTTTATCTAAGATTTCGTCAAATAAACGAAAGTTTTAAAAGTTTTAAGAGTCCACCTTTTCGGATTTCGGAAATTTTATCGTCGTGGTTATCTTGTTTTGGCCGAGTGCAAGATATCAGGAAGAGCTTAAGACTGTTTTGTAGAACGCTTTGGCTTGCCACAACAATGCATCTATTTTTTTCAGCTACTCTGATAGAATTTGTTCTCTCTTTCTTCGAAAGTCGTATTAACATGGACATTTTGAGGACTCTCATGGACTGAAAGAATATTTTTTTTAAGGTTTACAAAAAGATTCATCGTGCATTATCAATAAATATTAAGAGTCTAAATTTCCGCCACAAATTTCTTTAACTGTTTGTCTTTAAAGTAATATGCACCAAAGATGACTCATTTCTTAGTTTAAGTGATTGGTCACTAGCTAAGGTCTGTCTACCAAAGCTTTCTTCCTTCAGTCATCGATGTAATCTTACAAAAAACTTTTCTTAAGTGGTAGATGACGATATTCTCAGCTTTTATACATTTCGGGTTCTATGTGAAGATCAACTAAATATCTCATAACTATGACACGCACACAATGAGGTACTTTCATCAGTCAATAGACCAAACAGCCTCCGTCAGGTAGATAGCAGAAGGAAAGGTGAGGTGTCAACTTCGTTGTGTTAAGATAATTAAAGTCTCTGGAAAAATCGACAAAAAATGAAAATTTTGCATCCAGTTTGAACTTTCATGAAGCGTTGTTAAAGTACAAGGTTAAGTAGTTAGAGGTCAATTTTAACTAGTCAGAAGATGAGTAAATCCGAGTTACCTTCCTTGGCCAGTCCTGGCACGGGTTGCTGTAGCTGTGGCTGTAGTTGCGGCTGTGGTGGATTCAGTGTCACCTTACTGGTGTCGGGAGGGACAGAGTTTGGCCGGCGTCGAGGTGTTTCTGAGTGTACAAACAGACAGACGGGATGGATCTAAACGCGCAACTCATATTTAAAGCGTTGATTTTAGATGAAAGTAAATAAGACTCCAAAAAAAAAAAAAAATAAAAAAATAAAACCTAGAAAAAAGTGATATGCAATTAGATAACTAAATATGAAAAAAATGAAGAATATCGTATTACATGAGGAAAAAAAACAACAAACAAACAAGACAGGAAACTGAAGAGTACGATGCAGACACTAAACTCTGAAGCAAGACTTTTAAACTCCAATTAATTATCTTTCACTTATAGTTCAAATATTCAAATATAAAGATACAAAACCGAATGGAAAAAAATAGATAGATACATATCAGACAGATAGATAAGAGTAGATTTATGGTTTGACTGGAAGGTAGTTGC
Source organism: Elysia crispata (assembly GCA_033675545.1). NCBI lineage: Eukaryota > Metazoa > Mollusca > Gastropoda > Plakobranchidae > Elysia > Elysia crispata. The sequence continues at coordinate 671,507 of JAWDGP010006482.1, forward strand.
GTGGTTATAGAAACATATCGAAAAAAAAATCCGCATGGAGAGAAGGGACAATAGCTTCCCGAGCAAACGGCAACACCTCTGGGTAATGAGACATATTGCCGTCCCATTCGATTAGAACTCCGCCCACTCCTCAGGTTTGGACCGCCCTCCGAACCATCCTCACACCCCCTCTTATTACCTAATATAAACCTGTCAGCGAAAAGGTTTTCTGACAGTCCGCCCACTCATCACACTTGAAACGTTCTCCGAACCAGCCTAACACCTCTTATTACCTTATATAAAGCTGTCAGCGGAAAGGCTCTACTTACTGTCCGCCCACTCACCAGGTTTGGACCGCCCTCCATCGCTGTCGGACACGCCCCCTTGCCCCCCGCCCACCATGAGGGACATGAACTTGGTCTCAAACTCCTCGGTCCTCACAGAGTCGTTGTCGGTGCCGTAGCCGGTGCTCAGCATCGTGGCTGACGGGCGGCTCGCGCTGCGGGAGCGGAGCTTGGAGCCCAGCTGGGACGCCGCAGCGGCCGCGCCGCGACATGACGACGCCTTCTTGCCGGAGCTCGGCGGCAGCGGCAGGTCTGGGGGGACTGGGCGTGGAGACAGAACAATAGAGTTATGTATCATACAGAAGTAGAGGCGAGGGGAAAAAAAAAAGTGAGATAGAGAGAAAGACGTGCGAGACGGAAGACATGTACACAAAGAGACAGAGTATTAAGTGCTTGCAAGGAGGATCAGAGAGAGAGAGAGAGAGAGAGAGAGAGAGAGAGAGAGAGAGAGAGAGAGAGAGAGAGAGAGAGAGAGAGAGAGAGAGAGAGAGAGAGAGTGTCAAACACATTATACAGAGTTCGGTTGAGAAAGTGAAGTACAGGAAGAGGCAGAAAAAGGAGAAAGTACGTTGGGATGGACTTTTAGAAAAATAGAAAAAGAAGTGAGACAAAGGACTAAAGAACTGAGAGAGTAAGCAGGACCTGTGAAAGAGTTATTTGTCATGTTTTGAGGTAAAAGAATGGTAGACAATGATGAGAAGACAAGAGTAGAAATGATAAGAGAGAGAAATACAAGAAGGGAGTGAAGTATTTGATTTTTTTTGTTTGTTTTGTATTTAATATTAATCTTCCATTATGTGACATTTTATATTTTGTTGAATTGAATTAAAAGGCCTAACCTTTCCAGAGCTGACCTTTATATTATAAATTATGTCTTTTATACAATCTTTGTTTTCACAAAGCCTCTGGTTTTAAGCCGTTATTATTTTTTCATTGGTTTTATTGTAGCAAAACGAACAAGAAAACAGAGATTTCCGTAAAAAAAAATGTGAATGGTAAATAACGCATTTAAATGATTATTTTCTTAAAGATAAAGCCTTGACTCCAAAAGGAAGAAAACTACATGCAGTTCTCGCCAGACTAGCTAGCTTGTGGTAAAGCGAATTTATCAGAGCTACACTTAAAATTACTTAGAGATGAGGATAGAAAGTGGAACAGTCTGAGCTATAACAGAGAGAGAGAGAGAGAGAGAGAGAGAGAGAGAGAGAGAGAGAGAGAGAGAGAGAGAGAGAGAGAGAGAGAGAGAGAGAGAGAGAGAGAGAGAGAGAGAGAGAGAGAGAGAGAGAGAGAGAGAGAGAGAGAAAGAGAGAGAGAAAGTTAGAGAGAGAGAGAGAAAGAGAATGAGAAAAACAGAGATAGGGATACAAATAAATTTGTAGTAAGAGACAAACTGACTAATAAAAAATAAATGTCACAGAGACACAGAATGATACCAACATACAGACAGACAAATAAATTAACAGACATAAGGAGACAGCAGAACTAGTCACAAACAGATGATATATAGTTCTCTAATCCAAACTTGAGACTTAATGAACGCTATGGAGTTCAACTATGACTAGGACAACACGAGGATGTGGACAATAATTATGACGATGATGATGATGATGATGATGATGATGATGATTTGATCATGAGAAATAGAAGTACAATAGAGTAAGAATCCAACAAGGTAGCTGCTATCACTGATAAAGCTGCCTACTTGTTTAACGTGTTATGAATATCCCATCAAACACTTTCTCTCTCAAGGGACGCAATCTATGAAAAGTCGTTGATTCATCTGCTCTTCTCCCTTTATTGGAATGTGGCACAATACATGGCGGTGTAGGGTAAAGGCAGACTAAAATAGTTTTGTTTTCCTTTCCCGTGACTAATATCAGTTTAAATTACATGTAGCCAAGATAATGAGATTTCAGTTAAAAAATAGTAAAACATTTTTCTTGATTAAATAATAAAAAAAAACAAAAAAAAAAAAAAACCACGAAGTAACTGCAGGAAGGAGATGCTTAAAAAATTCTTTATTCGAATTTGAATTAATTAAAATCGTTTAAAACCAGTAATTTGATTGAAATGCTTTCTGCAAAATAACTTGGAGTTTTATGATTGCGCAAAGATGAGAAGCTTAATTTTCGTGTAAAAATAGCCACAACAAAAAGATGATGAAATGACATTTCATTTTAGACTGTCCACAGTGATTTACTGTGCTGCTGTTATTTTTGTTTTTATTTCATAATTCAAGAATTATGAAAGAACGTAAAAATTCTTGTTTTGATCGATTTCTATCTGAAGAACGAACCATTAAAAAGAATATACAGAATGGAATTGAGATGATTTATATTTGAAAATATCTTAGCATCAGAAGCTCAATAGCTGTGTGAGAAAGTGCCAAATGGTGATTCTCCAAAGAACAAAATCTCACGTTTGTGAATCTAAATTTATAAAACAAACAGAGAAAAACAGCTAATCAACCCAGTAACTTTGAGTGTTAGTAAAACGTCACAAATTCTTAGCTTTTAAACAGCGAAATGGCATCTAGAGTTATCCTTTCTCTATGTCTGAAGAGACATAACGGTTTTAGCGTTTCTAAAGGACTAAAAAAAATGGAATCTATTTTCATTTAAATGTAGGATTTTCAAATTCAAAATTCTAGTGTATCCGAGTTATTTGAAATAGCTGTGAAACATACGGAAAGCGTTATCCACATAGTACTAATCTATAAAATTATGTAAACCTCTTTAGAAATTCTTTGTCTCCAATTTAGTTCTTGGCGTGTAAAATCCTTCTACTGGCCTCGAGTTTGCTTTTGAATGTTCCAAAAGAGAAAGTTGTTCTTTGAGAGTGTTTGCTTTTAAGGAGAATATCTGGTTGGCTTTATTTAAAATTCTTAACACATTAGAAAAGGGCCCTTCTTTAAGTTATCTTATTTGGATACAATTTTAAAGCAGCCTGGAGAATCGAAATTTCGATTATGAACTTGCTTCAGATTTTAATGAGTGAATAAAATGATCAACTATCTCTTTCTTCATTTCTAAAATGCAATTTGTATCAAGATACTCATAATAATTATAGATTAATTCACATGCGTAATATTAAATCAAACTTTTTTTTTTAATCATCTGTAGCGAAATTTTGTAAATGTCTCTCTAAAGATATATGAGTATGTTCTTTGAAGAGTTCAAACGTAAGTTTACCTTAATTCTCTTGTTGTGCATTCGTATTGAAAGCTAGCATGATCTACTTGAAATTTTTTATCAAATTCTTATACCATGAATAATTACAAGCTCTAAAATTTAATTCCAATGCACATAAAATTGAAGCATTCGTGGATTAATGCATAAGCGATTTGCATATAACCTGTGCACCTTTGCCTTATCATAGTTCTAGCTGTCTCAGGAAAGAACACATCTGGCTTACTAAATATTTTTTTCATCCTACAAATGTGATCATTAAAAGAGTAGCGTCTACACTGCAACCATCATTCCCTCACTGTGACTATCTCTTCTGCTGATTCTACTTCCGCCTTTCACCCCGTCTTCGGCAGACCTAGATCTAGTAGCCACTGCTCCACCAAGATGGTGGGGGCTTCTATCTAGGTCAGCTGACCATGTAGAATTCCGCCTTAGAATATGGCGCACGATTTTTGCCATTTCTTCCGCTGCTTCGTCTGGGAAATCTGAGAGATTTTCATACAGTGCAAATAATGGTTCATTTACCTCTCTATTTCCATGTTATTGATCAATAATTTGTCCCCAAACAAGGATCAACAATAAAAGTATTGCAATAATTATTAAAATTAAAAAGAAAAGTTTGTGTGAGCGTTGAAGCGAATAAAATTGTTATACATTTTGATTATAAAATTATACAAAGAATGTTTAAGAAAAACAAAACAAAAATGCAATGCCTTAATAAATTTAAATGCTTCGTTTCCGTAAACTTACCATGGATGTATCAAATCAAAAAGAGAAAAAACCAACAAATACTTTCCGAACAGATTTGTTGGTAAGGACTTTCTTATTGCATAACTTAAAGAGATACATTATATAAAGTGTAAAGTGATATGATTCAGTCAGAATTAAAACGTTAGGTATAGAACAAATTCCTTTTCTTTTTTTTTTGTTGATTGATTTTTCCCCCTAATTTTAGACCAATATACTAGCTTTCACGAAACACAATTTCTAAAAAAAATAAAAAAAAGTAACCAGGGACCAGAGGATTAAGAAAGCTGTAACCAAAATAAGGTCAAAAACTCTATAAACGGTTTGTGATAGCGCCTTCAATCCAGTGTTTTAGTTAACTTCAGCAGATCTAAAAATAGCCTGAAAGAGCGGTGGGGTGACGAGTTTTACCTTTCTTCTTCCTCATTATCTCCTTGAACTTGATGTCTATCTGCTGGGCAGCTACAGAGTCCAGGTCACTGGGGATGTCCGAGTCCAGGCGCCTAGCACGCTCGTCTAGCACAGAGACAGTTAGCAGATGGACAGACATACAGATAGACATGCATGATTAGAAATAGGCGGTTACTTGTGGATACTCGGGGTTAGTTTTAATAAGAGTGCGTGTTATTTGAACATAATGATTTGAACGAATAATATTAGACAAAGAAAGGGAAAGAGAAAGGCAGAAACAAAGAGAGAAAGAGAGAGAGAGGGAGAGAGAAAAGAGAGAGAGAGTAAGAGAGAGAGAGAGAGAGAGAGAGAGAGAGAGAGAGAGAGAGAGAGAGAGAGAGAGAGTGAGGGGGGGGGGCGGCGAAGGGGGAGAAGAGATACAATACTGATATTGTAAAGGCTTGTTTTAAAAAAATTGAGATATGAAGCGGTAAAAAGCAACATGAAGTCTTTTATTTCATTAGTGCCTAGAGCCAGATTAGAACGAAAAATCCGAAAATCATCTTCTCTAGACGTACTAGGACCTCAGTTACGTCCGCTGAAAGCGTACTAAGCTCTTTGGTTTTATTGTACAATTACCTTCATGTGTCCTAAACAGTATTTCGTTTAGAGAGGGGTAAAATCTTTGGCTTTCGTTAAAATGCGACCTAAAATGTCTTCGTGTTAGGTCTTCTTAGTTTGAATTTGAAATTTTCATAGAAAGTCCTTATAATGCAGCATGCTCATATTCTAACAGAAAAGGGGTATGTGAAAAAAATACTCAACTATTTTTCTTTGCAAATTAAAAGAAATTGATTTAGCAGAGCTAAACTTAAAGAAATTGAACGATAAATAAGATTCTTATTTCAAAATGAGGAAACAGAAATTTATTTTCGTTCTAAAAACACTGTGTGTATCTAATTTAATTTTAATCTTATCGAGAGTGAAAATATTGAATCTGTAAAACTAGATATAGTGCTAATCAAAACAATTGTCACACAATTTTGATGCATAGAATTATCAAGTTTAACTGGTTGTTTATTGTAAATACATTCCATGCCCAGCCGTTTCAAGTGATCTGAAATATGAATATCTGTACGTGTTCACTAATTTTTAATATTTTTAAGGGGTCAAGAGTGCGTGTGGGTGGGGGGAGGGAGGTATTGAAAGAATATCTTTAGAGTTTCTAAATTTCCAGGCAAATTTGAGTGTCTGTCCGTTTGTCTGTGTGATTCTGTTTGTTTGATTACCTTTCCCAGTCCCTATATTTAGCTCTCTAACTTGCTTTCTTTCTTCTTTCTTTCTGTATCTTTAAGACAGTTTTAGAGAGTTGTATAATTGATCATCAAGTTAGCGAAGAGTAAAGGAAGAAATAATAATAAAAAAAATAATAAAAGTCATTAAAAATATTGCAACATTAAATGTTGTATGCGGATATTTTATTATACATGTTATTTTAATATCGCCGATAGGATTGAAGAAAAAAAATTATGGAACATTATGTTACCATCAGTGAACCCATCTGTCAGGTTTGCTTCGCTGAAGATCTCAGCAGGGGCAGCGATGACCTTTGACCTCTCAGCATCGGAAAACTCCGAATCGTGAAGGCCGCCCACCCCAGCGTCACCTGACGTGATCAGACCTGGGCATGATGGGATGGATCGTGTTAAGAGACGTGACTGTTTCCTATGGTTGCAAGCAACGCTGTTAATTTCCTTCATGAAAAAAACTTTATCTGATCTAATATAATTAACTAACATTTTTTAAAATTAAAATCTCTTTATAGGGTCTTTTTAAGTTTTTAAGGTTCACTATAACACAGGTTTAATTTAATGAATGCGCGCTTATAAATTCCTATAAAGGGGGATCTTAAAGGCTTTTTTTCGGGAATTCTAAACCTTTTAGTTAATGTTTATAAGGGTCTAAAAATAGATTCAAAAGGTTACAGAATTAGCCAATATCCCATATTTCTTTAAATTTTGTAATATGACTTATTATGCATGATGTGCAATCGCGTGTATCTCCCTACACGACTTTGACAGATACAAACGAGACTAAACAGTTTTTTTGTCGCATAGTCAAATTTAGTATGCGCAGAAAGTGAAGCTGGAATCAACTGGACATGTATTATAAATTTCCATTGAAAATAAATCTCAGCTGTAGGACTCCCTTAACCAAGGTCCCATGGTAAACATCGATCTTGCCTGTTCGTACTTAGTACATAACTCTCATTGTGTGACCACCATCATTTGATGGAGCATCCCTTGCGGGGTAGTTTTATGACAGAGTACTACCCACTCGGCTCTCAGAACAGGAGGAAAACGTTTTAACTCTGGCTTTCGTAGCGCTCAATCTGCAGAAAAGGCTATTCAAGCATATTGCCACATCCCCCGAAACGAGTATCTAGCTAGAGGAATTGAAAGAGCCCGAGATGCACTGATGCTTTTTGCAGCTTCTCCGTAAGTTTGAAAAGGTATCTTAGTCGGTAGTGCTCTGACGGAGCGCTAAAAAGTAAAAAAAAATAAGGTGTTAAAAAGAGCTATCGTGCATATTTGGTTAATGGTTTGATGCAGTCTGTTCACAAAAAGGGGAAGTAAAATTAAATCTACAAATCATGGAAGCCTTTGCCAAAAAAAATGTAATGTGTCGATGATATCCACTCGTGATACTGCCTTGATTAAGGGTACACAAAACAGAGGGTAAAACTGTCGTGGTAGGTCTCTGGGTCTCTGGTTCACTCATTATTATTTTCCTTGTCAAATTAATCTCGGGGGAGAGGTACAAATATTAATGTATCCACATGGAGACTTCCACAGGCCAGGTCACCGAAGTGAACAAACTTTTGCAGTAAGAGCAAGAGGCAACTTTATCATTTAACTATTTTGGCACAATTAGGACAGTTAGATATTTTTGTTGTTTGGGACTGTGGGCTGAATTATAAGTACATTCTGTGTACAATTCTGTTCTAACTATGCGCAAAAGTTAAAAGAAATAGATCACTTGAACTCCCACCATTCAAAAGTTTGTTCACTACGGTAACTTGCCCTTTATTTTAAGTAGCTTTGATCCCCGTGAAAAATTAAATGGCGTCAATACTGGAGATCAATCTAGCTTCCCTGCAAATATTCACCAGAAGACAAAGAACTCCCACGGAGAGTGACTAAAGTGATCTTCATTGCGAGAAGTTATACCTGCCCATTGTTATGACTTCAAGATATTGAGTGTTTCAATGGATTTATAAATAGATATTCTCAGTGACTACCTGAATGATCCGATTTGAGTCGGGAAGGACCTTGCTTGGTCAAACGGGAGCTTTTCCTGTCACCATTGGTTAACTTTGGCACAACCTGAATAAGGGCGGAAAAAAGTGTTGAAATGTATATGAGAAGGAATATAACTTTTTTCACCGCGTCTGTTTTTCTTTTCTTTGCTTCTCTTTATCATTAACTCTCTCTCTCCATCCCTCTCTCTCTGTCTCTGTCTCTCTCTCTCTCTCTCACTCACTCTTACTATCTACATATCTCTCTCTCCCTCGCGCTCTGCCTCTTTTCTCTCTCTCTCTCTTCCTTGCTATATGACTCTTTTTCTCTATATATATGTTTCTCTCTCCCTCTCTCTCTCTCTCTCTCTCTCTCTCTCTCTCTCTCTCTCTCTCTCTCTCTCTCTTTCTCTTTCTCTCTGTCTCTCTGTCTTTTTCTGTCTCAAACTCTCTTTCTTCTCCATTCGCTAGCTGTTCGTTTCTAGTTTTGATGCGTATCGATCACAATAAAAATTGGAAATTAATTTATGAAACTGCAATAAAGAAAGACAAATTGAAAACTTTGAAATGAAATTAATAAGTGAGATAAAAACAGACATACACAGAGATGATCCGGGTTAACAGAAAAAATAGACTCACAAAGGTCAATAACTCACCGACATGTCTGTCGCATCCATAGCGTCAATTTGGGCATCAATTTTATCCAAGATGGCGCTCACCGGATCTGGTGCAGACATCATTCTGGAACTTCCGGAAGTTTTACCCAACCCGGAATAAGTCTTTAAGTTTGAGGAAGTCTTCACAGCAGCAGAAGGTGAAAACGACGTCACTTCGGGGCTGCGCGTGCAGCTGTCCTCCGTGTTGTCCCAGCAGGCAGCCTGAGCGAGCTGCTCCCCAGGATCTGGAGCAGACGATGTGCTGATCTTCTTGATGAGGGACCCCAGAGACGGCCTGTGGTGGTGGTTCTTGTGCCTGGGTCGGCGCAGTTCCGTGCCGGATGCTGGGCTCTTGTCTTCCTGCCTGGTGTTTCCAGAAATCTTGTGTGTCTTCTTTTTGTCCTGACCGCTCGACAGTCCAGTGTCCTGATCGTCTGAGACCCCTGATGATATCAGAGATATCATTCAATGAATCAAGGTGAAATAAGATGTGTTATGTGTTAAATACTATTAAATCTTCAGGACGACAGAACATTTAAAATGATTGATTGATATTTGTAAGTTTTCTGTTGCTTTGCTTGTGCACAACATAGAACAACATGTACCCTGTCTTTATAAAAACCGACCAGGCCCTCGTCTGAAAATATTGGGAAGTGCCCATTGATTACTTGTGTTGGAAACCAGGATCATACAACTTTACAAACCATAGGGCTAGTCATTAGGATTAGTTGGCCAATCATCTAGAATCAAAACCTACTTATAGAATATTTTAAACTTAAATATCACGTAGGTTTAAATAGGTTGCTGCTAGAAATTCCCGAGAGGTAGCGTACCATTAGATACTATTTGCGGGAACCTCAAGTCTTCCTATTATGCGTATAAAAGTATCTTAAAATAGAATTGAAAAATACAGAATTAGTCGATCTCCTCTATTATATAACGATAACCTACATTGATGACGACTGTAAACTGCGAATGGTAGTCTTTTTTTCTTCGTTTGTTTTTCTTCCAAATCAACTCAACTTTATAATAAAAACCAAGACAAGACTATAACTCTTCGCGCTATGAAATTTAGATTCGCGATTGACTCACAAATTTACACCAATCTGTACCATCACTAAAACAGGCCATACTACTTATGTATTTTATGTAGAGTAGGGATCCGAACCTTTCCCTTGAAACTCTGTAGCATTTCTTACCTGTCTGAGACCCAGATCGAAGCAGCTCCTCGTCGCTCCACTCCCCGTCAGCGTCTGTGCCGTCCATGTCAGCAGGAGAGCGCTCTAACAGCTCGACCACGGAGCATTAGTAGACCTGTCACTGGTCTGAAATGGAAGGAAAAAAACAAACACCTCTATTTTTTTTTGGTCTTTCTTGTTTGCCTTTGTTGGTGAACCATACAATTATGAATGTGTTAGCACAAAACAAAAAAGCTGTTATTTCACGTTAATTTCATTAGGAAGCGCAAAAACTAAATTTCTTCTTTCGCAATCGTTACAAACTATCGAAAACCAGGGCTTTAGTTAGTCAAACAGTGGTGGGTTCTTTAGATGGTTCAAAATACCTGTGATACTTGAAAACAAAAGAAAAGGGAAAATGAATAACATGAAATATAAAGGGAATAACAAACATTGCCACATTGATTAAAAACAAAATATGAAACAGTTTACATGATAGGTCATGTTAATTAAATAAACTGCACCCTTTTGGACAATCCCTTTTTTAAGATCATTTGGGAAATCTTCTTATTTTCCCTTTTTCGAGAAACTTCGTAACTTTGTAACCTAATTTTCCTTTCCCTTTTGTTTTGTATCTGATTGTATGAACTGGACTCAACATGTTTTAAAACCTTCCCGCCTGAAGAGAGGTGAAGCACTGTCCACGACCAGAATGGCGTCAGCCCCAGGTCTGTCTAATGAAGGGAACACGACGTTGAGGGGGCTTCTCACTACTTGAGGACCAAACTTAATCTCTTCACCCCTAGGCCTACAGGTCTTCAGTTCCAATTTCGCTATCATTTCCTTTTCCTCTTCGCGATCGTTTTTGAGTGCCTAAAGGGCACAAAACTACATAAACTAACGCGTAATAGCTAGGTCCTTTGTTTTATTGATATTGTAACCGCGTAGATAGTCCGATAGCTATGGTGTTTGTCTGAGGCGTGCCTTGTTTAGGATTGATAAACATAGAGGCTGTTATCGCTAATGCCATAGCAAGCTAGGGTCTACAGCTAGCGTTTTGCATGGTTTATGCAGTGTTTAGTGTAGATTAACGCTCTTTATCAATTTGTTTATGTTCATCAAGGGTTCGGCGCTGTCGTGATTCCGTAGTTCGATAATTTGAAAGAGTTTGGGGTTCAGGGAGTATATAATGTATAGAGAGAAAAAGATAGAGAGGTAAGAGAGAGAGAGAGTGAAATAGGAAGAGAGGGAAAGAGAGAGAGAGAGAGAGAGAGAGAGAGAGAGAGAGAGAGAGAGAGAGAGAGAGAGAGAGAGAGAGAGAGAGAGAGAGAGAGAGACTGAGAGAGAGAAATTTCTTCTATTAACAATGCTCAAAGTCTATATTCAGATATCAACAAAAGAAGTACGACTAGTCTGTGTCCAGGACAGAACTAAAAGCAATATTATTTTGGACACAAAATACAGTTTCAAATGTCAAGGGTTATTTTTTAAAACATTACCGTAATGTAAAACCAGTCTATGACAAACGTTTTTGTTTTGTTTTGTAAGATAAATTTTCTTGTACAGTCTTTTAAAATATTGTTATAAAAGGCTTATCTTTATCACCCAATAAGAAATCTAAAAAATGAAAAAGTTAATGTATGAAATATTCTGTAATAAACTAAAAAAATTTGTATATAGAAAAGAACTTTTTTACGGATCTAGTAAAAGATGGTAAAAAATAAAAAAGGCATTTCTTATAATTCATAGGATGACCTCTAACAGTGAACAAGAAAGTTAAAAATAATAACGAAAAAAAAAACAAAAAACCCAGCAATAAATCTATATTGTTTTATATAGAACAACATAAATATTTAATACTAAGGGCAGTCAAACTAGAAAAAAAAGTTATGAAAACGCAATAAAATTGTTGACTGAAAGATGTAGCGCGCTTTCAACAATTTCGTGGGCGAGTTGGTTTTACATCTTTACACAGGGCGGATTCTCATCATTACAGAGCAGGTCCTACATTATTTCAATGAGCAGATGCTGTATAATTACAAGGGGCAGATTCTACATCATTACAATGAGTATATGCTGTGTCATTACAAGGGGCAGATTCTACATCATTACAATGAGTATATGCTGTGTCATTACAAGGGGCAGATTCTACATCATTACAATGAGTATGTGCTGTGTCATTACAAGGGGCAGATTCTACATCATTACAATGAGTATATGCTGTGTCATTACAAGGGGCAGATTCTACATCATTACAACGAGCACATGCTGTATCATCACAAGAGGAAGATTCTAGGTTATTTCAATGACCAGATGCTGTATCATTACAAGGGGCAGATTCTACATCATTACAACGTGCACATGCTGTATCATTACAAGGGGAAGATTCTACATCGTTACAATGAGCAGATGCTGTATCATTACAAGAGGCAGATTCTACATCATTACGTTTAGCAGATGCTATATCATTACAAGGGGCAGATTTTACATCATTACAATGAGCAGATGCTGTATCATTACAAGGGGCAGATTCTACATCGTTACAATGAGCAGATGCTGTATCATTACAAGAAGCAGATTCTACATCATTACAACGAGCAGATGCTGTATCATTACAAGGGGAAGATTCTACATCGTTACAATGAGCAGATGCTGTATCATTACAAGGGGAAGATTCTACATCATTACGTTGAGCAGATGCTATATCATTAAAAGGGGCAGATTCACATCATTAGAATGAGCAGATGCTGTATCATTACAAGGGGCAGATTCTACATCATTTCACGGGATTTAACATTATGACATGGGGCAGCATCTGCATCATCACACAGAATTGTCTCCTATGAGATTTTGTGAGCTTTTTGATTTTATAATCTCTTAGGGAGTATTTTCACATAACAAACGGGGAATTCAATGGAATTACTTTAGCGTATATATTACGACATTATCTACGGCCAGTATTATGGCATTGATTGTAAAACTGACTAGAATTTGTCTTTATTCTCTTGAAAAAAAAGTTAAAAAGGCTATTATTCTCCTAGCTGATAAATAACGTTATTTTTTCTTCTACAGAAATGCTTAAGTAGTTAACAGTCTTGTCTGTAGCATTATGAACTTTCCTGTGATTTTTTAAAAAAATCTTGTAACTGATTTAAACCAAAAATCAATAAGCACTACCGCTAGATAAGTATAGGAAGAGCATAAAATGAAAAGGCACGGCATAAAAAGTCATCCAAGTCCCTTCCCATACCCTGTCCACCTCTCGACAATGTGACGTGTTCAAGGGGGTACAGATTTGTTCCCCTTTGGCACTTGTCTGGAGGGCATCCGATAGTCCAGTTATAAGCAAGTTTGGATAAAAGCAACAACTACTTGAAGATGTTCTCTGCCTCTGGCAACAGTAAAGTAATTTGTATCGTTTGAAACATTGCATTGGAGACAAATCTACATGTTTTGCGTAGGAAATAAACCTAAGGTTTGATTTTACATTTAATTTGACTAGGATAAAGATTGACCAATGGTTGGATTTATTCCAACTTTAACTATTAATATAATTATCATGCCTTGTGTGGAGAACTACCAGGCTGAGTACAATTGAATAAATAGTACCAAATACTTCAGTCTTAGGATACAAAATCGTAATAAATCAATCTTGAGCCTTTCATGGCATGTGCTTGGCTATCCACGAAAAAGAAAAATCAAATCCTCTTTTTAACCAAGAATTTTTTTTCATGAGAGTTGCTACTATGCGAACTGATCAAAGTGATTTCTGTCCCCGGAGGGGCTGAGGGGTCGTAACTCTTATCGTTCAGAGGAGATAAGTAGATCGTAAGAAGACGGATTACCTTCTCGTTGGAAATCCTCAGAGCTTCGATAGTTTTTTATCAGTCCGATGATAAGATAATATATACCATTATTATTAGACACTTGAAATTCCGCGTTCTTTGCGACGTCAAGATTTTATCTTGGTGCCGAGAGCTCTGCCTTGAATAAGAACACAGAATTCGGGATTTTCTTCTAACCTCAGTAGGGAGATTATGTCCCTTAGATATCGGCGCTCTGTAATGCTTATTGCTCCTTAGTCTTGGGGTTCAGTGGGGTCTACACAAACATCGATCTCCTCTACAACATCACAATGGACCTGTAGATTAGCGTGGAATACTCTATGGTCATGCTATAAACTGACACTAACTGTCTGAATGACCAGCTGTGTGGAATCGTTCATTTTTTTGTTTAGTTCTTTTATGAGACAAGAAGTTTAGGATTCATTCCTTCATGCCAGCCAATTGTTTAGGACAGGTAACTGAGCTGTCATTAGAAAAAAAAATGATGTTAATTAGGAGAGGGGCGGCTTGGACAAAAGAAGAACAGTTTTGCCAACATGCGAAGTATAAGGTGCTTGAAACAACTTTGCTATCGATATAAATGAGACATGGATGCTCATGTCAAGTTTTTTACAGGTCTTTTAGTGTTGATTTTGACAAACATAAATATTAAAAGAATTATTCAATAAGTCTTAGATAAACTGGATGTTATAGTTCCCTTTGTTGCTATTTTTAATTTTTGATTGACTTGACCAACACTTATATCCAGGTGCTAAACCGTAGTATAAGATAGAAAATTACAAGATTTAATAAAAATGAACAGAGTAAAACTGTAACTAAAAGTTATCGTAATTTTGCAGTTTCCGTTACAAATATCTATTATAGATCGATTATAATTTTTAGTGTTTATCTCAAGATGTCAATGTTAGAAAGGTGATAACACAAGACTATAATTCCAAAAGAAATATGGGAAACATTTAAAGCGTTGAGTGAGAGTATTTTTCTTTTCTTTTTCTTGTTTTACCACTCAAAAATGGACCAAAAAGCAATATTGGAGAATAACTATAAAAAACGATTCCATAGGTAACCCCAAGTCGTTCTTCATGTCTTACGTGTGGGGTTGATAAACAGTGAACTACAAAGATCAGTGTACAACTTCAGCATCTTTAGCCGTATCCATGCTTCAGACATTATCCCTCACCCCTAAAAAAGGATAACATTTAGGAACCTATGTGGATGAAATTAGATTTGAAAAATATGAAATTAAATACCCTATGCCATGTGCAGGAAATTTTACTTGGAATGTCAATATCGTATCATTATTATACCAAATCTAAATCATTATGATTTTTTGTTTCTTGTTTTTGTTTTGGTTTTGTTTCGGTTTCTTATTCAGCTCTACTAAAAAGTTGGACAGTTTCCTGTCTGGGTGTTGATGAGAAACAAAAAAACAACAACTGCAAAAATTACCAAACCCAAAACTTCCAGAGGTTACTAGCTGGTAAGATCTCTCCCTGTCAGTGGCTGGAAATCGTTTGATTTGATTTATATAATGGAAATGTTTCAGTAGAAAAATAATTATGATGCTCTTCTCAATTCATAGGGATTAATTCTCTCACATGTTTAAAAATTTTAGCTTTACTGCACTATCTCAACTTAATGTAATGAAGACATCTAAAACCTTTGGGGACTAGAAGATTTAAAACAACAAAAAAAAAAAACATCTTAGGCATACACAGATCCATGATAGTTTTTTTTTTTTTAACAAAAACAGTCCAGGGTGTGTTTTTCAATTTGAGGGAAGTTCCGGACTCAACAATTTAGAAATACGGGTTTGATCTCTTTTTCTTGCGCTTTCAAAATTTTCGTCTTAATTTATGGGTCTCGAGTTAGATTAAGGTTTTTAGTTAATTCGAAGATTCTAACTTTTTAGATGGAAAAACTAAAGGCTAAACACTAAATCCATCCCATGCAAAACTCGACCTGACAAAGCATGACTATAATCATATGACTGTCTATAGCTCATAAAGATGTCTTTGAAAATTGTAATAAAGATTATTGGCTTCGATCACCGCCCATTATCCGGCTGGGTGGGGAACTTAACAGAGCTTTCAACTTGGCAGTTAAGCGCGGCTCGGCAGATTTCTGGACAATTCGAACTCGGGAACCGCAAGAACCACGAAACTTAAGACGGGTTTTATAGAACTTGAGATTGATTTCTAAACGCTTCGTGTTTCTAACAGCCCCAGGGTTTCTATCGAACAATGATTGGTTTAGACAAACTTGTGGGATACCTGTAACAATCTGTGTGTTCAATCTTAAAGGAGATAGGCGGTATAATTTAAGTGGCGTAGGTGGTCGAGTGATAGCAGCTTCGGATTGAGTAAGAGAAGCAAGCCATAGGTTTTAATCATGATGAAAGCTAACCTCGATTTTGTATTCTTGAGGTAGACAATTTACATTAATTTTAACCATTTATCCACGTATGAATGGGTACTAGCTTAACCTGGAGTTAAGCCTGCGAGATACAAGCTCTTTGTTCAAGTCATGATTGGCATGAAATACTAAAACTATCTGCTTTAACTTCTACATGGGACTCGGGTCCGTAGATGGGACCAACACTCTTAAAAGTATTAAAATCTTAAAAATTCGACACTAAATCTCTATATTGTACATCTTTCTTTCTCTCTCTTTTCTTTCTGTCTGTCTTTTCGTCTGTATGTTTGATTCTATATCCCTAATTTTGTCCTTCCCTGACTTTATCTCTCTATGTTTCTGTCTATGTGTCTCTTGCAACCTCTCTCTTTTTCTCTCGTCTTCTTCTTCTTCTTCTTCTTCTTCTTCTTCTTCTTCTTCTTCTTCTTCTTCTTCTTCTTCTTCTTCTTCTCTCTCTCTGTCTCTTTCTCTTTGTCAGTATGTTCCTGTCTCCCCTGTATGTTTATTCACGAACAATATCTTATCTCGACTTGAGCCGGTTCACACATAGATGTACAATATCGATTAGAAACAAAAGGTGTTCCACCCTGTCACCTCTCCAAAGCACTTTTCTGCTTGACTTTGATTTGAACAGCTACATATTTTCTCGAATTCCTCAATGACAAGGCCGCAAAAGTTCAAATTTCGGTCCACAAAGCTCTCTAGTGGTGCTTGCCTCGTACCAGGCATAGGTCAGGATCAAAGACTGGAACAACGGAAACTGTTTGATGAGTTGCTAAGAACAGGGCAGAGCGCCTGTAGTCGGTGTCTACGAGGACTTAAGGTGTGATTTATTGCCTGTTTAATGGCGTTGGCCAGTAAGCTATTATAGGTAAAGACTCCTAGGCGCAAGGGGTTTGAGGCAATTTGGCTGGGCCACAAGGGTTGAAGAATGTCACAAGGTGAGGCAAGAGTCAAGTACAAGTCTTAACACAAGTTGTGAAGATTATTCTTATTTTGTTTTCAATTTGCGTTGCTTGTCTGCAGTACGTTTTATTGATTGCTTGCTTGCTGGATTGATTATTTCATTGTTTATTTGCATTATTGGCTGGAAGATTGTATTTTTTTACTTAGTCGATTACTTGATTGATTGTTTAGTGATTTTCTTCAAGGGACTGGTAAAAAATAGAGATCGTTGATAAGTAACAATTTGTTTGTCTTAGGGGTTTTCTTCACCAATCGGTTCATTGACTGGTTGAATTGCACAAATCAAAACATTGCAAATTAAGGCCATAAGAGTACAAAGACAACAAAGTTCGAAACAAAGTAATGCCATGAATTTTGATTACACTATTGAGATTTCACAGCACCTTAAATATAGCTCTGGCTCATGACTTTTTGTGTCTCAAGCCAATGCTGTCTGGCAAGGAAAGCTGCGTAGCTGAGATAAGCAACTCCGGTGAGATTTGAACTCATTACGAATGGCCATTGCAAAGTTTTATCTTACAGCCACCTTCCAAAAGTCTGCGAAATATGTACCTGACAGGCCTTAACGGATTTCTTGACACCATAATTCTTCGGTGTGCATCGAACGTTTCAGTCTCACAGATGAAGCCTTGCATAAGGGTCTTATAAAAAAGAATCAAAGCAGAAAATATTTCTTATACAAAAAAGGCTGTTATTTTAACCAAAGTTGTCAAGAGGTAGATAATAATATACAAGCAAGTTTTTAAAAAATGTGTGAAATAAAGTAGCGCTACGAATCAATGAAATTGATAATCAAACTTTTCAATCTCAAAGCTTTGATTTGTTGATAAGTTTCGCGTCGCGTAAAATTCCTAAAAAAAAAAAAAAAAAATTCTTAAAGGGGAACAATTCACTTCCATTCACTAAGACAAAATTAGCGTTCCAACTGCTTTCTTTGGCCCTCTTTCACAAAAAAAGAAAAAAAAAAAAAATTTGTATTAACCTGATATTCTCTATGCATTCAAGCTCTGTTTTTTCTATTGCTGTGAAATATTTGATTTTGATTTTTATTAAATGCAGTTTGTTCACTAGCCAGGTGAAAAATACACGTAAATGTAAAATGTGGTATTGTCAAATAACTTTCTCCGTACGAGTCTCTGAGCGAGAGCCATGGGACGCCAGGTAATTTAGATCTACGGCGCCAAATGATATTTTTAAATGATATTTCTTTTTCTATGGGGAGCTATTCAGAGGTTAGGTGATCACCGCTTTGTGAAAGAACTGTTTTGGAATAAGAGCAGAGTTCAAATTAATAATAATAATTTATTATAATAAGCCGTGATTACGCATATTCAAAGAATAGGGAGTTATTGTTAAGCAATAAGTATTGTTATAGTATCAATATCTCTTTGAGAGAGGTTTGCCTTTGAGGTAAATTTCAGAGGTAATTATAAAACGCCCTTTGCATTCCTTAGTGATTTTTATCTATTCGTTTCTGTCTGCTATAGTGTGGCTAACAGTTTTTTTCTTTGTCTTTATCTCCCGTTTTGCTCGCCACCCCTATCATCTCTCTCTCTCTCTCTCTCTCTCTCTCTCTCTCTCTCTCTCTCTCTCTCTCTCTCTCTC
Organism: Elysia crispata; assembly: GCA_033675545.1. Lineage (NCBI taxonomy): Eukaryota > Metazoa > Mollusca > Gastropoda > Plakobranchidae > Elysia > Elysia crispata. The sequence goes on from JAWDGP010006482.1 coordinate 690,118, forward strand.
TCTCTCTCTCTCTCTCTCTCTCTCTCTCTCTCTCTCTCTCCCCCTCTCTCTCTGTCCGACTGTCCCTCTGTCTCTTTCTCTCTCCCTCACTCTCTCATGGGGTGGCACCGTCTCTGCTCAGTCAGCTTGTTATGTTAACTCTATGAGGTAAACCCATCGACTGTGATACAATATTAGATCCCATTATGCAGTTATCAAATATTCATGAAGCACTTTTTTTCCGATATCAAAATCATTTTATATAGACTCGCTAAAACAGAATAATATCACTCTCTTCATTGAAACAATAAATATTTCTTCTAACACTTGGTGGGATAGAGGTAGAGGGTGGAATAGCCCTCTTATTTTTTGTGCAAAGAGAGCCCCCATCTCCTTTCATCTCTTCTTAAGTTTTTCCCCTCCAAGCATAAATCTGCTGACTGCTAGTACATCGTGTTCTATAGTCTGTTCTGACACAATCCAAAAGCTCAAACGGACCAAAAATACTGTACCTCTGACGTGTGCGATTATTAATTACAAAATAAGAGATGACGTAACACGCTGCAAATGGGAAATACTGAACTAATCTGGAGAAAAACCAATCTGTTTGAAAGTTTTTTGATTTTTGTAATGCATTCGACTAGGTTAATACAGCGTGGATCTCTGTGAAATCTCATTTCCTGATACAATGTTTATCTTTTTGTTTAATAATCGGGCTACGAAAACATTATCTTCAAGACAAAAACCAATGTTTCTGAGGGAAGCAAAGAAACAGGTCTAAGGTTGCGACATTTTGATTTAATGGGTCCTGTATCTAGCCTATAATGTGATTATCTTAATGCCAGAACTACCGTGGGGAGAGCCGTGTTGACATGTTTATCAAGCCGATATCAGAGACCTGCTCGGGGACATTCTTGCGGCCCCAGGAAAACAAAGCCAGCTAAATAATCGATCAAAGCCCAAAATTTATTCCGTTTGGCCGGTTTGGGTTATCTCTGCTGAGAGTTGTTTATATGTCTAAGTATTAAAAACAAATTGCGGCCATTCATGGCAATCAAAAAAGAATGGTCTGTGTAAGCTTTTGTGTATAGAAGGTCAATTTTTAAATGCTTTGTTTGAAACTAGATCTTCATATTTTCGTACTGTTATTGGTACATTTTTTTCTCTTGTTCATGTTCTTTTTCTTATTCTTCCTCACCTTTTTCGTCTCTCTCCAATGACCAGGAGCGCCAATAGCTATAGGGTTTGGGCTTTTGACTTGAAAGCCTTAAAAACTTTTTTCTCGGGTTTATCGCCCACACCGTCGGAAAATGAGTTTAAGACCTCAAGACATCTTTTCAGTTTCACACTGCCCGATAAATGTTTATGTTTTATAAACAAAAAGGCCTGGTATCACCGTGCTATGGAGAGATTATATCAAACAACAAACAAATCCTCGAACTAACCTGCTGGTGCGTCTTTTTCTCATCTTTTCAACCTAAAACTTTTACAAACGAACATTTAACCAAGGTGAGCTAACTTATTTGATAACCGACCTAACAAATTCAAGTAGAATCTTCAGCTTGATATTTTTAATCTTCTAGGGCTAATCGGACGGACCCAGTAGGTCTATATTGTTTCTCGAACTTAGAAACCTCTCAAAGGTGGACTCGAAAGGAGAAAAACGGGAAGCCGTCTTCGTTAAGCGTCTTCTTCAAGCTTAGGAGACAAAAAAGATCGAAGAGGTATTCAACACACCGTCTTGTTGCGTGCCGGTATTAATCAAGTAGCAGTTAATGTGGAGCGCTGTCTGAATGGACCCATTCATCAAGTTATCGACCTGTATACACACAGACGGAGCTTTGATTTCGGTTCCCGAAGAGAGAGAGAGAGAGAGAGAGAGAGAGAGAGAGAGAGAGAGAGAGAGAGAGAGAGAGAGAGAGAGAGAGAGAGAGAGAGAGAGAGAGAGAGAGAGAGAGAGAGAGAGAGAGAGAGAGAGAGAGAGAGAGAGAGAAACAGACAGACAGGCGCAGAGAATGGCTAGAGAAAGAGTAAGAAGGTAAAAAAGAATTTAAAAAAATATGAAAAGGTTAACATTAATATTTAGATCTAGATTTTGAATAACTATGGACATATTGATATACATTTATATAGATATATTATACAAATTTTATATATATATATATATATGTAGTTTGGAGATAAGTTGGAATATAATATAAGAGTGCTCAACTAAAAATCTTCTATATCTAACTATCTATCTATCTATCTATATATATATATGAACCAAACATAGATAGATAGATAGATAGATAGAATGATAGATACATAGATATACAGAAGGAAGTTGAAGGAGGAAATAAATGTGAAAAGGTAAGTCAAAGAAAGAAAAACTGAAAAAAAATAAATAAACAGAAAGTGGAAGAGAAAGATAAAAAAAATTATTGACAGAGGGTAAATCAGATAATAAAAGAAAGCAAGATAAACGGGTACATAGAAATAGACCGAGGCAACCAGAGAGAGAGAGAAAGAGAGAGAGAGAGAGAGAGAGAGAGAGAGAGAGAGAGAGAGAGAGAGAGAGAGAAAGAGAGACAGACAGACAGACAGACAGACAGACAGACAGAGACAGAGAGAGAGACAGAGACAGAGAGAGAGAGAGTTAGAAACCCGAGTGGTTGACAATATCCCGACGTGATTTCGACCAGAGAAAAACGGGGTCTGTATAACTTAGTTTTACAAAATCTTTAAACTTGGCTAATTATCTAATATAGCCCGTACATATTGATACAGAATTTCATCGGCGACGGATTGCGGCAAAGACTAATCCGTCCAGCTGTCAGCCACGAATTAATAAAAAAAGCTATCCATCTCAGTTTGAAAGAAACCAAACTATCTTTCATCAACTATGCTGGTCTGCAGTCTAAGTTAAATACAGTTTTCTTATTTTTTTTTTTCTTTTTGTTCAAAGTAAGTTAGATAGCTTTTCATTAATTTGAATCTGAACAGTTCCTTTGAGGATGTGACATTAATATAACTTATTCCCACCCTTCCCACCCCCACTCCCCACCCCAGTACTATGTTTCCTCAAACCATTTCTCAATATTAATTTCTCAACGCCCAGGCCTTGCCTCGGACAGAACAGTTGTTATTCACTGACCCGTGTTAAACTGTTGAAATCAAGTGTTTTTACCCGGCGGGGGTTGTTTTGGCACTCAATAAAATCAAAGTTAAACGCCATTATACGCCAGGAGTAAAACAGAATGACATTTAGACTGAGGCCGTGAAGTTAATACAGCAATAGCTTTGGAATCACAATGTGAGAGTTCATAGTTTGATATTTATTGATAAAAGAGAGAAATACTCAGGGGATTTGAAAGATAAAGACTTTTACAATACAATTCACTTGAAAGAATTAACTAAACAAAAAAAAAACAGAAACAAAACAACGAGCGTCACTGAAATCTTATGGAAGAGAAAAAGGGTGAAAAATCTTGCCATTCCTTTTTCCCTCCTTCTATTTCTTACTCTCCGCTTCTGCGATCTGGTTTCCCCCCCCCCTTTAATTTGTTCTCATAGTTTACGTAAGTTTTTACAATCATCTATTAGTATCTTTATCCATTTTCCTATCCTTCTCTTTATATATTACAGTTTCTCTCTCTCTCCCTCTACCTCTTACTCTGCCTCTCTGTGTCTCTCCGTCTCTCTCTCTCTCTCTCTCTCTCTCTCTCTCTCTATCTCCCTCTTGAGGTGTATAATGAAAATAAAGTTAGCATATTGATTAGAATACCTGTTTGAATGCTTCTCTTTGTGTCTAACAAACTTAATACCTTTTTTGTCCATTATAAAAGCGATTGATAAATTGAGCTGTCAATTAAAGCCACTTAGTGGATTAGTTCAGTATGAATTAATCTTAATTTGATTCATGTGGCTGACCTCATATGTTGAGGATACACCATACTGCGATTGTTACAATTTAGTCATGTCGCATGCAGAAATGAAGCCCAGAATGTGAAAGCCTTAGAAATAAATTAAAAAAAAAAACAACTAAATCTCAACTTTTTAAGGTATTTTCTCTTTATGGAAATTCTTTGTCAGCCTTGATCTCAATGAATTAACAACCAGGATTATTTTTAAAATGCGTTAAGTTCTGGATCTAGATATATCCCTGAAGTGTTGAAAACCTGACGCTAGATTGTTTCTCCCTTATCTTCAATAATTGATTATGAGGTATAGACAGTCTAAATATTGTTATAAAACCAGGTTTGTTTTAGATGAAAGTGGGACTCAAATTTGTATTTAGATTATAAAAATGAAATAAAAAGATAAAGCAAGATTACATTTCAAAAATTCACAAATTTTATTTGTTTTATTTAGAACGATGATGTTTACAGCCGCTGGCAGGGTGGCTAAGCATCTTGGTTTACAACCTTTAAGAAGCACTAATCTTATGTTGCATCTACACACTATGGCCTATGGATTATTTTGGATGTCTCAACTTCCTCAACTTTCACATGATTTACCACGGCTAGTTAATGCTTTTAAGAGATCATCTCTGTATAGACATACAGAATCTAGCAATCGAGTAATCTATTTTAATAGAAATATTATCTTCCCAACTTCGATACTTTTATCCTCTAATTGCAATAGAAAAGTTCACATGCTTAGCGGGCAAATTCGGTAGCTACAATTTCAGCATAATTATGGCCAGCTGGACAAGTGTTATATATTATATATTTTTATCCATTTTGTACTCGATAAATCGAAAAAAAAAACAACAACAACAACAACAACAAAACAATCATGCTTTCACATGGTGCTGAATACGACGAAAATAACCATAAATTAATTGAAAAATCAACTACTTGAGAACTTTCTATATCTATTTCAAGATCCTATTAAGCTTTTAGTAAAAGCCTATTAACTTCTGTAAAAATTGTCTTAATGTGCTCTCTCTTGCAAGGATTAGTAGCTGCTCATTTATTTCACCTATGGAACAATGAATGCTTAAAACGATCTTTGAACAGATTTGAAGTTTTCAAAATCAACTAATTGCTCTTATTTATCTTCCTCCAATCTTACCTGTTTAGAGGAAGGGAGAGAAACCCAGCTCTGTCTCCTGTGAGCAGCTCAAGACAGTTATAAATTCTTAGATTAGAAACTACGTGCACACATCAAACACACTGTTTTTATCCTTTCTTATCTGTTGTCATCCATTGAAGTTTCTTCGTTTAAATCCTCACAGTCAAAGATGGAAATAAAAGTCCTGTGCGTCGAATATTTAGTGAGTGCAATCTTTAAAAATCATAGAACCATTTTTATGAGTTTCCCGTCCGTGCAGAGATATGGATCAAATTTTTCCTGTTAGAGAGCGAAAGAACATAATCTAATTCAACTAAACTGCCCAAATTAAATGATTCTACTTACAATGATTAAAATATTTAAAGCAGAATTAAAAATATAAAGCTGCAAGATCCAAAGTTGAATTAATGTTTTGCTAAGTTTAAATCCACAAGTAAATCGGTACTTTAAAAAAACAATGAATTATTCCACCTGGAAACAGCCAGTAAGCCAGCTAGTGAAAGCCTAGAGACACAGTTCTACTAAATGCACGACTAGCTGCTTAGTTTTCCAATCAGTCGCACCGGTGGCTGATTTAAACCGTATCGAATCTTTCTGATTGTTTGCTTTGATCAAGCTAGATCGCGGCTTACCTCCCCACCTCTCCCTCCCCGTCATCTCAGCGCTTCTCAATAACTATAAAAACAGGGACACCGCCAAAAAAAAAATAGCATTTTTGTTAAACGTCTCATAAGTTGGAGAAGGAATCTTAGAGGGAGACAAAGGGGACAGCGACAGGTTAAGGGACGGGCTGAGTGTCGACCACAGGGTGCTAGACTCCCGTTACCCTCATACCGCACTTCACCTCAATCATGGCGGACCCCAGGATTTGCCACAGGTGCATTTTTTCTCAGGTACTGACGCGTAACGTGTTCAACACAATTTTTTATCTGGAACCGTGTCGCTAACTGCAAACTCCCCCCCCCCCCCCCCCCCCTTCTTCCTTTTCTTTGCCGTTTTTGCCACACTCTGATTGATTGCAATCTAATATAGCCCCTCTTTAATCGCTGCAACTTTCCAACTTGCCACTCTCCCCCCCCCCCCCCAATCTCTCTCTTTTTGTGTTTTTCTATCTCTCTATTTTCTCCCCCCTCAATATCTTTATATCTTCTTTCCTTCACACTTTCTTCTTTCATCTATCTACATATCATTCATCCCTCTTTCTCCTCTTTCTCGTACTCCACCATTTATCTATCCCTCCTCTCCCTCAATCTCTCTTCATACTCCACTTCACCACATTCCCTCACCCGCCCCTCAACCACACTCACGAAGCTGTGACGACTCTTTCATCCAGCCCTTGGCGTGAACCACGAATTTCTGACTTTCTGGTTTTTCACACAACCCTCTTGAACATTTCTCCTTTCATCAACTGTTGACTGTATTAATCGAACTAAGAAAGCATAACTGTAAAAAGTCTTTCCGACGGCAAATGAGCTAAGAGAAATGAAAACTATAATCACGGTTTCAACAGTTTGACCTCTTGCATAAAATTATATCACTAGAATGTGCTTGATCGCTATGTATGTTGAATCAATAACACGTGCAAGTTTAGAATTATCGATTTTCGGTTTTTTTTTTATATATATTTTTATTATTATTTCTTTTTTTGTTTTGGCTGTTATTGGAAAGATTGACTTACTGTGAATGCCACCGCACCGCAGTTCTAGGTGAAACTTTCTTGACGTTAAAACCGAGTTTTTGATCATATAGAGAAAGATCATATCTTAATTTACCGCTCACCGCATGAAGCTATACAAGAATGGTTATAATAGTATAATACTGACACGGCTCATTAAACTTTTCGGTTTTACTCTAATCCAGTTCCGCTATTATTTTTACTTTTCTTTCTCCCCTTTCATTTTTCAATAAACGGCTTTTGATAAATTTTATTTTCTTTCACTTCTTTATTTCTTTTAAAGATTTATCGGTTTTACTATTTTCATTACGCAAAAATTCAATATTATCAATCTTCGATTTCTTCTTGTCTGATATTTAAAAAATCTCTCTCTCTCTCTCTCTCTCTCTCTCTCTCTCTCTCTCTGTCTGTCTCTGTCTCTCTGTCTCTCTCTGTCTCTCTCTCTCTCTCTCTCTCTCTCTCTCTCTCTGACACAGGTTGCTATGCTGTGCTTCCTTTCGCTAGTCTCTGTCTTTTCGTTTTTTAGTCGAGTGCAGTATTGCCACATCTGGTTTTTTTTAACACATGTCCATTCGATTATATATATATATATATGTATATGTATATATATATATATATATATATATATAGATAGATATATAGATATGTCTATAAATGCGAATTAATATATTATATAAATATATATAATTATATTACACGCTCTTTCTTCCTGATTCCAGGTATTATCTAGTATAAATTTTCTCCCTTCCGTCTCTCCTCTCTCTCTCCCTCTCTGTCTCTCTCACTTTCTCTCTATCTGTCTCTCTCCCTCTCTCTCTTTTTCTCTGTCTCTCAAAAATTTACACCCCTTTTCCACACCTCCCGTCTTCTGTCCTACCACAACTCTCCTTTACGCTGCTTCTGCATTTCATGCAGCTCTGAAGTGAGTTTCAAGTAAGTTTAGATCACTACACTAGACTTGTCCACTTTGTGTGGTCAGTGGTCACCCCTTGTAGACAGTGTTTGTCCACGAAATCTCGCTACTTACACTCGGTCACAAATATTGACACCAAGGATACAAGAATGCTCTATCTCTTCCTTGTTCGAAACTTTCTACTCTGTGCGTCTTTCTCTTTCGATTTCATTCTTTCACCATCTAAACATAACTTTCTGTAAACCTCTGTCTCTCATCTCTCTCTCTCTCTCTCTCTCTCTCTCTCTCTCTCTCTCTCTCTCTCTCTCTCTCTAGCTATCACATGGTCTGCTTATATCTATCTTGGTATCTTTCTTTTTCTTTCTTTTCTCTTACCTTCATGAGTCTCTCTTTTGAATTCTTTCTACTTCCTTTTTTCATATCATGTATTTCTTCAGTTTATCTATTAATATATTTGTACTCTCTATCTGTCTATCTATCTATCTATCTATCTATCTATCTATCTATCTTTCTATCTATTTTCATCTCTTGTTTCAACGACTACTGTTTATAAACAAATATATTTTCTATCTTTTTTATCATTTTTACCTATTTATTTATAAATCCATGTATCAAACTTTCTATTTATATCTCTCTATCTATCTGCTTTTAATTTATCTATCTATCAATCAATCAATCTATCTATCTATCTATCTATCTATCTATATATCTATCTGTCTATTTCTTTCACACCCTCATTCCTCTCTGTTTTCCCTCTCTTAATTTCCTCTTAGACTAGCAGTCATATTGGAACTGTCATATTCTTATCTACGGAACCTCCCACAACATGTCTCTGTCTCAGTGGTCAAGCTGTTCACAAAACCACGGTCCAGTGGTCAGACCGTGTCTTCTGATCAGATCAAATCACCGACGCCGGCGTATAGCTTCGTTACACGAAACACTCTCTGTGACGCAGCAATGCGAGGACAAAGTCCGCGTGCCGTTATCTCTGTTGTAGACATATGTTAGAATCTGCGTTTGAAGATATTTGAAAAGCCCTCAGGATAACAGGGTACTAGTTAAGGATCAGTGTAAAATCTGGTTAAGGTACATAGGGAGGTTAACGGGAAGCCATAGCTTTTACGCCAGTAAGACTTGTACAAACTCGATACACACCAGAGAATGGAACCAGAGATGTTTCTAAGCTTAAGACTGATATGTTTAGGAGACCCTGAAGGAAGGAAAAACAACCTAATACAAACCAGAGTTAAATTAAATCAATGTCAAACTGAGAAAATTATGTGCAAGACTGAGAGACTTAGGGGACGTTAAACTATACTGACACTTCACTTGGATTGGATTGCATTGCCCTCCCACAAGCACCCCCCCCCCCCCCCCCCCCCCCTCCCCCCCCCCCCCCCGAAAAAAAAAATTACAAAACAAAAATAAACCCATTATTCTTTCCTCTCTATCCTGTGCCCTTTAAAGTTCCGCTAGTTTTCCTTTGTTTGTATAACACATAAAAAAAAGTCCGTACCCAAGCAAGGCATAGCCGAAAAGATCTGTGATCCAGCCATAACTACTAAAGATGATGTAGCTTGACTTCACGGTGACAGCAGATCCAGGGCAACTAGGTTAACCTTGGACAATTTGAGAATTTCTTGGTTAGTAACTTACTAGACTGATTGATACGTTGATTGGTCAATGAAGCATTTGACCGAGTGATTTCTTGCTTCTCTGATCGCAAGGTAGAGTGATTCATTGGTGTATGATTGATTAGTTCATTACGCAGTTTTACAAGCCAAAACATGAAAAAAATATTAAAAACTATTTTGGGTAAATAAATTTCGGCGATAAATATTAGTCGCAAGTTTTAAAAATTGGAAACACGTAGCTACTCATTGGAACGGTTATTACCAAATTTATAAAATTATATTCATTTAGTTTTGAGAGTAAACATAGCAGGGCACCAGGCACACGAAAGGAAAGTTCTAAACAGAAAAAAAATCGATCGTTGGGGAAAAATCAGAATGGGCATTCTTTTATGAAATATCTAAAGAAAGCGAAAAACTATTTGTACTTCCTTGAAGTCCCATTGCGAAGTTCGATCTAAGAATCCCCTAGCCCGAAGACAAAGATGCTACTCACTAGACTATAATTATGTGAATGTGACTATCCTGAGAGTGGCCATATAGAGCTTGATAAGAGATCTCGCATGAGAGATGTACAGGTTTTTCTCCTTAAAGACAAATCAAAATTAGAAAAATCTTGTCCTACCGAATTAGTCACATCCTGTCTAAGCTTTACTTTGTTGGCGAGAAAAAAGTGAGATAATTTTTGAGTCTAAGAAAACTAGTTTTGTAGAATTTTTTATTTATATCCTTCTTTTCAATATAAGGTCATTACCAATCTTTCATTTACTATTCTTGAGATTATGTCATTTAAAACAATCTTGCTTTTTAGTCATTTGTTAAACTGAATCAGTTCTGTATCTCTATCATAACTTATGTTGGAGACAAAACATTTGAAACGACACATTTCGATATGGCATGATTATAAAAGAGTGTTATCTCACTTAATTGATGAATACATTATAATAGATCATGGAAGTAAGATACTGATTTTTATTTCCTTTTCCCCGCTTTCCCGGTTTCAAGATCATTTTCTTGCTTTTGTTTTGTTTTTTTTTTCCCTTGTTTTTCTTTTGTCTTTGTATTTTGCTGCTATCAATGTTGAGGTCTTAGTCGTTAGTGTCATTTTATTTTTTTGTTGTTATCATTGTACTTCCTGCCACTTGCTTTAAAACGATTTTTTAAGTCGATTGGTGTAATGTAGGGCAAAGCTTTATCGATACCAAAGTTATCCTGAAGAAATAGACGATAGCACCTTCTCTTATCGGCCTTACCCTGCTCCATGCGAATACAAAATCTGGAACATATTATGTTAATATCGTCAAGACGATAAAGCATAATTATACACAATCTTGTGGGCTTCTTTGTGTGGTACGTTGAAGCTCCCTTACAAAAACAAGTACCATTCACGATGTTAAGTGTATGACAGCCTCACATTGCACAGTTCTCCTACCTGACTCGGGTTTATTTGCCATAAAAATATCCTGACGTTACCTTGTTGTGGAGGAACTATATCAGACTACCAATCGACAGAGCAAATATGCGATTTGACAATTTTAATACAGAACAGGATTTATCTATTTTTTTCTCAACTGCTTTTAGACGCAGCATTTGAAACAGAAAAAAAGTTTCGCAAACTTAGCTACTCTTCACGTCAGAGGATCATAAAATAAAGGGTATTGGAAATTCCACTTACCTACGGCTAAGTTTTGACTTGGTGTATTGTTTATAACCAATCAAAATAAAATAGATCAAGATGAGACATTACAGTTATAGTACTTAGTAAGGCAATAAAATCTACAATAAAGAAATTTATGACAGTAGAAAAAGAGAAATAATGAAATAACGACCCCAGTGAACGGTTTCTATTGGAACATGGATATACTAAAACAGTTTCAATAAATCCTTCTGCATGACTGGGAAAAGTGATATTTGGATTAGTGTACGTTATTGACACTAAGTGGTCCATTGATAAAGATAAGAACTCTTTGTAGTAAAGATAATGATAAGGCTCTCATGTACTCCGCTCTATGGCTTTGGAAGGAGACAGATTTGCTGTTAGTGGATAACATAAAGCAACGATGTTATTAGTTAAGTATATCCTTCACAACTAGACTCAAAAGCAGAGTAGTTCGGAAAAATCTATTACCTCTTGTTATTTTCAAATGCCTTTCTCTCCATCTCTTATTACTTATTCTTTCCTTGCCTTTCTGGTTCTCTGTCTATTTCCTTAAAGTCTTTCTGGTTCTCTATCATCTAACTATCTCTCTCTATCTGTCTATCCATTTTTTGTTTGTATATATGTCTGCATCTGCATCTCTGTATCTATATATCTGTCTTTTCTTCTAACACTCTCTTTCTTTGTCTCTGTCTGTCTGGAAGTCAATCAGTCTCTCTCTCTCTCTCTCTCTCTCTCTCTCTCTCTCTCTCTCTCTCTTTCTCTCTCTTTCTCCCGAGTTAATACCTAAAAGAGATCCTCATAACTGTGTTAATAAGACATCTAAAACTTTTAACTACAAAATAATGCCATAAAGAAACCGTTATCGGAATAATCAATACAAGATATTTCGACCACTTGAACCCACTCCCCCCTCTCCTATCACCCCCACCAGCTGTCTTTTCTTTCTTCCACTTATTTTTTCCTTCCCCTACTTAGATTAAAATAAGACAGAACGGTTTGGGTCTTGGACCTGAGCCAGGCTTGGGCAGGCTCTCTCTGTCAGACACGAGACAGCCCGCTGTTGAGTCCAGAGAGGACTGATTGGCATAGAAAAACAAAGGACGACCAATTCCTCATGATCAGGTACCAGAGCGTTGATGGAGAGGGGGAATGTGAGGTTGGGGGAGGGAGGGTTAGCAGTGGAGAGACTGTCCAGTAATCCCCCCTAGCTTCGAGTCGGAGCCTCTTGAGTAAAGTACCGCGCAGGTTAGCCAAGACACTGATTATTGAGGGCTGACCACTTAGGGTCGCTGCACTTGGGCCCAAGCGTTCGATAATTAGTGGTCATGTCAATGTGTCTGTGTCGGTATGTGGAGGGGTGGAAGCGGGGAATATGATGGAAACACAGGGAAGAGAAAGAGAAAAGATAGAGGAATAAAAAATATAGACGTATAGATAGAAAGTAAGAAAGATAGATAGGTAGACAGA